>JAEIIG010031687.1:0-75819 GCA_018904695.1 Drosophila parvula
TTTTTTGCCTTTCCCTCGTTTAATTTCACCAAAGTTAGTTATGATTTTTCTCCTATTAAATTTTCTACTTTCGCTCTGCTCGGCAAACTTTTGTGGCTGGGCGCACGCGGGTTCGGTGGCAGATTTCAGAGCCTCGGTTTTTCAGGTTTCCCCGGGTTTTTTCGGTGCCACCTGGTTCGGTGGCATCGGACACGTTCCGTTCCCCCGCTTTTTGGTGGCGCACAAAAGTTGCCAAACGTTCAACATTTTCGGGGGGGAGGGCAATCGGGGAAAATTTCAGAATAGTTTGGCTCAACTTACGTGCTACAGAGTTAACGCCGTATTTATACAGGGTCTTTAACTAATTTATATCAAGTTTTATAAACTCTTTTTCAATGTAGTATGCTTAATTTAAACATGTATATTATGTATATATTTCTTGTATGGAATTATTCTTTGATTTATCCGTTGGTTCAGTTGGAAGTCATTGGGAAAATGCAGAGCGAAAGAGTGGAGGCGGTTCTCCAGAAGTTAGCATAGAAATATCTTTATATCTTATATAAGATATATCAGGCATAGCAGATAGTTAGTTGGAAAGATTTCGGAAAAGTATGTCAAATCTTTTCCAAGTCATATCTTGTGAGTGTTTGTGTGAGAAAACATCTAAAATCTTATGTCTTAGTCTTAAATTCCACTGTTAGCCACATGTACATACAATTAACCCTAACCAGACACACGAAAACACACCAAACACCTGTTTCTTTTTTTTTTTTTTTGAGGGTGGGGTTGGAGAACTCCTCCTCGTTTTAGCCCCCGTCGTGCTTACAGCTGAAACATCATTTTAACTACAACTTAACTATTTATTTTTATAATACAACTTTGTCGACATCGGGCTGGGACATTAACCCACTGACACCCGCACTGATATTGCCACCACCAGGACCTGCCCCACTGCCGGCTGCAACAACCACGGCCAGGACACTGCCGCTGCTGCTGCTGCTGTTGCCCAGGGTCGATGATGATGCTCCACCACCACCACCACCTCCTCCTCCTCCTCCTCCCGTTGGCGATAATGATGACGCTCCGGGTCCTCCGCCTCCATCCAAGGGAAGCTGCTTGGCTTTCGCCTTATCGTGCACGTACATGGCGGCCAGAGCATTGAAACGTGGACCCCAGTTCTGCAGATAGTTAAAGTCTTGATTCTCATCATCAGTGCCTGGAATTGGACAAGTGGGAGTTAGAGGATTTTTTTTTTTAAGAAGTTGTGGTGAGAAAGCTGTCAGAAATGGCTATAGTGCTCAAGTTTCTAAGCGAAAGAACAGAAAATTTATTTTAAGAACAAAAATACAACTGAATAATATTTTTTGTTATTTTTTATGGTATTTGGAACTTAAATATGTTTATAAAAATTAGTACATTTTGAAAGATTTGTAGCTAATAAAGTTTACAAGGTTTTCTGTGTGGAAAAACACAGTTTTTAACCTAAGTCATTAGTATAAAAACCTCTTAAAATCTTTCGGTACTGAAGTTCAAAAAGTTTGTTTTTAAATTCAAAATTCAATTTTATTTAATATTTAAATTTATATTATTTATTTATTTATTTATATTTATCATTTAAAACATTTTAAGCAAATTAAATCTACGATTTCTGCAAAAAAAAAACACAAAACTACCCACAAATTAAGTAAATTCTTTTGCTTTTTGAAAAATTAGCTCAAATCTATATAGGTAGGTTTAAAAAACTAATACAAAATCCCTAAAATTAAGTTGAAAAAATACAATTTTACTGACAAACTCCCCGAACCCATTGGCGTCTCACCTGAGGCTAGCGAACTCAGCGACTCGGCAATACTGCCGCTGCCCTCGAAGGTGAAATTTCGCAGGTCATCAAAGGGCGGCGCATTGGGATCCTTGTCGATGCGCTGCTTCCGCTCCTCCATCAGATAGGCCACGTTCAGTTCCTGGCCAGGTGGCAGCAGCGTCATCACGGGATCTAAGTGTAAACACAGTTGCCCAATTACTTGGCCAGTTCCAAGCACTTTCCCCTTGCTGTTTACTCACAGATTATGGGCATCTTGCAGGCGGCAATGTCCGGAGGTCCACCCTGGGCGCTGATTGGTATTTGCAGTGGCGTTATGTCAAAGGCCGTCATATCGTCCTCGCCGCCGCCTTCGTCCTCGTAGCTAATAACCGTTTCGCGGACATCCTTTTCGGGGCCAGAGCGCTTCTTTTTCTTGGTCGTCTTGCGTTTGCGGCTGTAGAGCACGAAGATCAGGGCAAGAACTGTAAGAAAAGTTAAATTTAGTTATACCTCCAACTCAAGGAATGAGAAAATAATTATTTTAAAATTTAAATTAATATTAAATATACTATAAAGTGTAATTTAAACTTTAATTTATATATTCTAGCTCCTCTTGGAGTTTGCCCAAATTGCTCCAGCTTTTGTCGGACATTCTTTTCTTAAATTCTCCCCGTAATAGTCCATCTTTTTTCTTGGCCTTTTTGTCATTATTAAAATCTGTTTTTTTTTTTCCTCTGACGAAGTACGACGTCATGTTTATTTTTTTAAACAAAAAAAAACCAAGGAAATTGTGTAACAAATACCTAAAGCGGAGCTGGAGAGTCTGTTCGTTGTCTGTTAACTGTCAGAGTCGTAACAACAACTTCATTTGCATTTAATGATGGTAATTAAATGTAGAAAAAAAGCCGTTCTCCTGTTTTCCTTTTTCCGTTTCTCTCGCTTTTGAGGGGCGAGAGCATTTCCAGACTATAAAACCGCCCTTAGAGAGGTGAGAATACTCTACAAAATATCTAACACTTTAAGAACAGAAATTAAGTACACTTTGAGGGTTAGTTAAGAAACTTTTCTTCAAGTAATTCAACTAAAAATTAAGGCTTTTAGGATATAATTTCAAGGTTACATTTCATCGGCAAAAATCAATAAGCTTATAGCCAGTGAATGAGAGTAAAAATTAAGGAAAATAACGACTTCAGGGCCGCATCAAGTTACCAACAATTAAATGGAATCAACTGGCGAAGAAATGTTGGAGGAGGATGCTTTATAAATGAACTTTGCTTCGGCCACTCTGCCTCTGCGAAAGTCAGCTGGCAGTTATTGCAACTAATGAATCCGCTTAGCTCAGCAAGAAATGCTGGGGCATTAAAAACCGAAAAAAAACATAGAAAAAAAAAAACGCTAGAAATAAATCCCGAGAAAACATCCTTGGCTTGTCATTTTGGAGGAGCTGAGACAGAGTTTTAATTATTTTTACTTTAGCCTGTTTGCTTAACCTCGCAGTGCCAGAGCCAAGTTAATATTGCTGTCAACTGAAGCGCAAATGATAAAATGCAAGTCTATGAGAGAGAGAGAGCGAGTTTCCCAGATATTCCCCTTGAGACAGCATTTTTTTTTTTTGCTTTACACTTTTCTGCTGTCTCTGGCTGACTGCTGGTTTACACGACAAACAGAAGCAGAGATGTTGGGAATTTGCGAGAATATGTTGCAGTGGCTGAGTGGAGGGAAACTTATTAATAACTTTATGCTACTTAAGCAAACTAAAGTAAAAAGGGCAAACGCAGAAAGGACACAAGGACCTGACAACTCTTCATGCTACAACGACTCCGGCAATGCCTGGAAATGTGCATTTTGGAATGTGAATGTTTTTGGCCGACTTGTAATCCGCTTAGCTGGCAAATGACTGTCAATGTGGGCGACGACCCACGACCACTATCCTGGCCATCCTTCGAGAGAGCTCCTTCGACTGTGACTGTGGCGGCTCTGGAAAGTTTAATGCAACAATTACAGCATAAAGTTGCAACAGCAGTAGCAGTACACACAAAACCCACGACATCCCAGAATTGAACCGAAAATAGTTCATTGCCAGTTTCCTGGGCCATGGCAAGAAGTGCATTAAATTTGTCTCTGGCCGCAGAAAGGAGCGAGAAACTTTCTAAATTATCTTGTGGCACAAGTTTTCCTATTAATGTGCTCTACTCCCCCAACAGAAATCTTCGATAATTCGTCCTAAAAGCGAAGCAGACCAAATCTGCTGCGAAACTTTCACGAATCGAAGAAGAAAATCTCTCATAAAGTTTGATTCGAACTCGAGTTTGTGCGTTAAGGTAAGAGAAGTAATTAAAAAGCACTAGCCGGACAAACAATTATAGTTGTATTTATTAAAGGAAGAAGTCTTTAAGAAATTCCAGCTAGCAACTAAGAATTTTAATTAATTTTCTACATAACAAGCTGCATAACAAGTTGTTTTTAATTTAATAAAACCATACTTATATTTCACAAAACCCGGCACTTGTTAAGCCCCATTTCATGGGCCAATTTAAGCCTTTGAACAACAATTGAATTAAGTAAATGATCTTTTCTGAATTATAGCACATATTATTATATTATATTATATAATATATAGTAAAGTTTACAGAAATTAAATTGCATTCGCACGCAAAGGCTTGGAACGTGCTAAATAAAGAATTTTGGGCCGAGAAAAGTTATAACAACTATTACTAATTCGATACGTGGCCAAAAGTTCGGCTTTGCAGTAAAGTCAGCAATTCAATTATTGGCCTAACCAAAACTGTTAGTTAGTTGGTACAATTTGCAGTAGAAAAATACCTTGTAAAATCCGATTTTAAAGTCCAGAGCCAAGGATAAACTGCACAATATTTTGCTAAGCAGGCCATGGCCAAGCTGTGTTCATTCATCAGCCTTTAATCAACATTACCTCCGTCGACCAGGAAAATAAAACAAGAAACAGCCCGAAAACTAAACCAGCAGTCAGCAGGGGAAGCTGGTGAAGCGGGGGAGGGGAAGAAGGAGAACATCTACTACTACTAACCTACATACATAAAAACTTGCAAAAACAAAAGGCAGAAATATCCTGTAAGATGAACAAAAGCCAGACCGAAAAGCTCTCTTTAACGGCCTTTGTTTGCACTTAACTATATAGGCAAGGACCCCGGGTAATATCTTGTTGCTGGCCTGAACTTGCTGACCAGGTCAGCTCTCATCAAGAGTGGCGAAACCGAAGGAACCGAAGGGAGGGTCCTTGTAGTTGCTTCACTTGAAACTTTATGCTAAAATACAGTTCAGCGATTCACAGATTACACAGGAGCAGCGGCCAGAGACAGGACATGAAAAAGCGTTGACTGTAAATAATGTTAGATAATTATTTAGTTTGTGTGTTTCCCAACGGTCTCAAGAGGTACGTTCGGGGTAAATCAACAGAATACAAGAATAGGAAAGATCACCAGACTATGAGATACCCGGTACTTATAAATCTTATAATGTGGAAGGATATTTCTTATTACAATTACATTTATTACAATATTTAATTACAATTTAAGGAGCAGAAAATGTCTCGATGCTGATTGTACCAATATACCTTTTGACCTCTAAGGAAACTACCGGGTATTTGGACAGCGGTGAATGGCTGAGAATCTGTACTGTGGCTGTCAGATTTTATGTTTCGCTTCTTGAGATATTTTCACATCATAAAAAATGGAGAAATGCGCGCGGGGTGGCAACACGATGAAAGTACTCCTCGGCGGCCCGTCCGTTTATTTATTGCGCCTATTTTGCGGTTTAGCGGTTTTATGGCCACTTCCAGCCTTTGTTTTTCCGCCCGCAGCCAACTGTGTAATTATCTGCCTTAGCAGCGTCTAATTAGCTTAAGGTTCCTGCCCGCCTTTTGTTGTTGCCCCAGCTGCAGCTTTCCAGCAAGGACTCATTAAAGTGCGGCCCCCATCCCCGTTCGGTGGTCGGATAAATCAGCGTCACTTTTAAATATGGCCAAAAATAAATTGCCAACCGGCCAGACCAGCCCAGAATTAACACAGATAGATAAAGAGAGAAACAGATAGAAAGAGTGAGAGAGAGTGCGAGGCATTTAAAACAAATCTGGAACGTGGTGAAAATGCTGCGCTAATTGAAAATCCTTTCAAATCCCAGACGAGCCGGCGAAACGAAAATAGATTGTCGCGCATTGCGTGCGAGGAAACGCATTTGCATGGACTGCAAGGGAGGCGGTATTCGAGCCGCGGAAAAAAAATAACCAAATGGCCAAAGCCACTTAACACTTGTTCCGAAAATCCATTAAGTGCCCAGAATATCGCTGAAATTGTATTCCATTTGCTGCCATTTCTTTTTTAAGCCATAAAATAGCTCTAATTGGTACTGGCAACGGTATGGCTGGTCATCCAACTTAAAATAGCTTGAGGGGATTTCGATTTTCTACTATATCCCCTTAGAGTCGATTTTTAATTCATTTTGGTTTCAAAATATTTGATTTTCTTAATTGAATAAAAGGAGTTTTTAGGAATTTAAAGCCTCTGGAAATTGAATAATAAAAAAGGTGAGTTTTCCGTAAGTTAATTTATATCTTTGCCTTAAAACTTATAGCTTGAATATCAGCTGATAAAATGTTTATAAAATATAACCCTTGGTTAAATTTAAATTCTCTCCAATTCTTCACAATTAACTACCTTTATCTAGGAGACTTTTACCTTAGAAACAACAAGTTTTTTGTTGGCTCGTTTTTCCCTGGCTTAATTAGCCACTATGCAAATATTTTGCCCCCTTAAGTTTTTTTGTAACTAAAACCAACAAATTGCCCCCTGTCTGGGCGTTAAAAAAGTGTTACAAAAATAAAGCAAGGAATACAGGATTTGTTGCCACTTTATGCTGTGGAAAATGCATGGCCTCGCCATGTTAACCCTTAAACCCCCGCGTTTTTTATTTGCAACCCACACAGAGGACTGTCCAAACAGATGTCGGGGTTTTTTTTTCGTTGCTTCCGCTTTCCATAGGGGAGTTTTCCGCGCAGCAAATTGCATTAACATGGAAAAACAGAGCGAAGCAAAGCTCCCTGCGGACGGGAAGGCAAGAATGTTGCTGCTTAAGCCGCTTAATTGTCACACATGAATGGAAAATTTTTGGGAGCCGCTTAGCGACCGAGAAACTACAGTGGTGCCTCCATATTTGCGTTGATGCCGCTTCTTCTTTGTACTTACTCAGTATGATAATCAGGCAGACGAATATGGCACCCAGGGCGCCCATGCTTAGCTTCAAGCGCTGCCCCTCCTGGACCAGCTCACAGTTTTCACCCCAATAGCCCTCGGGGCAGATGCAACGATATCGGAGACGGGGCTCCAGATTGATGCAGGTGGCTCCATTCAGGCAGGGCAGATCCAGGCACTCGTTCCGATCCACACAGCCCTTGGTGTCCGAGGACATGATGCGACCCTCGCTGCAACTGGAATGAAACAATCGCCATGGCGGACGTGGGTGAGAGTTATTACAAATTCCGAAGAGACGATTACGGGGCTGGGGGAGAAATTTATGATGGCACTGCCACTGAAAAAATAATCCTAAAAGGAGCTTAGGTTCAAGTATAATTTATTTACAATATATTGAACGAATTTTTTTTAAAAGCATTTCGTTATGAGTTGAAAGGGAAACAATACATAATAATAGTCCTTTCAAGTTCGAAATGTATTTCTAGAATATTTAAAATAAACAAATTTTACATGAAACACTTTAAAGAACTTATAAGGTAACTTACTGTTTAATTAGTTAGCAGTTTTACATACAGTAAATATATTATCTTGTGCTCCTAATTTAATAAACATTTCTACAAAGCGTAAGCTAACTTTTGCATAAATTTTAAGTGAAGTGTAGCCTCTACCCTTCTCTCCCTAGAAATATATTTTTTTGCTTTAAAAATGCCAGCTACTTTTTTTGTATTTTCACACAAAGTTTCGTAACCGAGGAATAGAATAATTCCCCATGAGTTTTTCACCCTCTCCCTACATTTTTTTTGAAGCGCATTAAGGGCGTGAAGTTTTTGGTTTTGACGGGAGAATCCCAGGCCAATTTAACAAAGGGGGGAAGGGCGGAAAAGTTAACACTTTAAGGAACCGCAGCAAGTACACATTTAAATTGAAGTCATTTCGTATTCCAATTGAGGACAGCTCCTTGTCCGACATCTTAGTGTCCCGGCTGAGTGACACAAATTCCACGGGGCGGCACTGCGTGTTAACTGCTGCCCACAACCGGCAGCGAAATTGAGGCTAAAGTAAGCATAATTTATGACACGTCGCCACCTGAAGGCGAAACGTGTGCCACTATTTAAATTTATTTAAATCAAAAAGAAAGGAAAAACGAAAGAGAGAAAAGTCCAAGGAGCGTGGCAAACACGTGTTAAAAATCAGCAGCAGCAGGAGCAGGCCCAGATGTTCCTGTTCCCGAAAGCAAATGGAGCGAGAAGCTCACAGCTGGGGGTGCTTAGTAGTCCTTGGTCCTGCCTCCACGAAGGAGAACGGTGAAAGGACATGATGCAGTGCCAGATTGGGTGTCCTTGCTGCTGGCTGTCGTCGTGTCTCAAATGGAGTCACTCCGCAAAACTAATGATGTGGAAAATGTGCTCTGCCACCACCGCCACTGCGACCCATCATCGATGAGGTGTTGCCGGAGGATCAGGAGTCGTGCCCCAGATTCCTAAACTATGCAAATGTGGATACTTCCTAAAGCAAAACACTTGCGAAAATTCGAAGCTAAGTTTATTAACTAATAATATTTAAAATGGGGAAAAGAAAAAGTAAAACAAAAGAAAGGTAAATAAGTGTGGAAATAAGGTTACATTTTAACTATATAGTTTAACAAGTATTTATATCAGCTCTGTAATATGTAAAAGTATTGTATTTATTTGAAGTTTTGTACTTTCCAAAGCCCTCAACATTAAGGCTAAAGTAAGCTGCTATTATATTTATTTAGAGTGCTTAAATATGACTTATATTCATATAATAAATAAATCGAATTTCCCACTTTTTCCCACTTATTTTTCTGACTGTATCTCCTATTTCTGTGGTGTCTGGCTCTGCATGAGCGAAGGGAGACAGTCAATGACAATTGATATTATTTGTTTTGCATTCGGAGCCAATTTGCTGTTTGGCTTTGTCTGTGTGCCTGCATCTGGAAAATGTCAGGAAAAGCTTTCACCGAATATATGTGTTTGCGGTTGACTTGTATCTAAAAATGCAAATTGAGCTAGAGAAATATACGTACAAGAAAATGCTTAACTAGATCTAATTACTTGACATCATTACAAGGCATAATTTGGTTCATTTGAAACCATAATTACCACAGAAACAATAAGCTTAGTTCAGTTTCACAATAACAAAACAGTTAATTACATCTTTTAGACTGAAATTAGTAATTAAATCGAAGGCCTAGTAAATTAAAGAGAAAGAGCAATGGTTTAAATGGAAAATAGACACTTACGTGCACTCGTATTCGTTCCACAAGTCGACGCAGTCAAAGGGATCCGGGCAGATGACATTGGAGCAGGGCCTGTTCGAGGGACAGTTCCTTTCCACATTCCTGGCCATTGTCGCCTGGCCCCATTGGGTGCCATTCATGGCGGGCGGCAAAGGCAGGTGCTTCCCATCCAGCCTGCACAGAAAGGACAGAAAAGAAATTCAAGGAATTGGCATCAATATATTATGCAGAAAGGGCTCTCACACACTGACTCCTATGATTTGTGGCCTGTGAGAGGCAAGACTTTGAAAAATACTCTACAATTTATGAGGGAAATATTGAGATGGCAGGATAAGCATGTCCTTTATTTAGCCCTGATGCGGTTGTAAGGTTTTGATAGTAAAATAACTGACAACTAACTCCGTGTAAAGTTTAATTAAGTGTAGGATTTATTATATTCTGTCAATGCTCGTAGCTTAATGTTCAAAGCCTATCTAAGCTGTCTCTCTGTTAGGGTATCCTTTCTATCCTTCAAGACCCAAAAGCATCCATGAGGACTAAGCTCTCTCTTTCTCTCACCTGATATCGTCCAAGCAGCTCCTCTGGAAGTCGGCCTGCACCTCAAAGGTCTTGATGCCCGTATATTCGGCCTTGCCGCCCGCATAGACGCCCTCCTGCTTGTCAATGGTCAGCCACTGGTGGCCGGTGTAATGGAAGGACTCGTTGTACCGCCTCGACTCCCCGCCGTCCAGTTCCATGAGGGCTGCCGATCCGTAGCGACTAATGCGAATCACGTGCCATTGCCCATCGTTGACGGCCACGGCCGTTAAGGTGAGCAGTTGCTCCTCGTTCCGCAGGGAGTTCAGGTTGTATCTGAACTGAAGGTGACCCCTGCGCAGCTCCAGGATGGCATATTCGCGATGGTGCTGGTCACTCACCCGGAAAAGCTCACCGCCCTGCTCCCGCGTTCGAAATCTCAGCTGCAGTTGGGTGGAAAAGCGATCGGGCTCAAAGCTGAGGGCGAATTTCACATAGCTCTGGGCCTTGAAGGTTGTGGGTATGGTGGGTATATTGCAGCCGGGACCCATCCAGCCCGGCTGGCAGTGGCACTTGGCCTGGACCAGGCTGGCCACACAATTGCCGTGCTCCCAGCACCGGGCCGTGTGTTCGGTCTTCAGGCAAACCTCATCGGTTTGCGGACAGGCGGGGAAGCTGTTCCGGGCCAGGGCCGGAAAGGCCAAGTCATAATGCTCGGAATTGTGGATAACATTGCGGATGCAGCCATCGAAACCCTTGGAACTGAAGGCATACTGCCAGTTGTAGAGAGTCTGATCAAAGTGCTGCCTATAGAGACCGCCCAGCTGGAGGGGCTGATTCAGATTGAGGGACTCGGCAAACGGCGGTATTTGTCCGCGAGCCTGGCAAGCATTGTCATCGAATTCCGGCGGAGTGCCATCCTCCAATTCGGAGACCAGAGCAGTGCGACAAAAGTCCACTACCATCCGGACATTCTCCGAATCCCAGAAGATGTCCAAGCGATGCCAGACACCATCATCCAGGGTCTTCTTCGTCTTGACCTTCAGCTCCAGCGTTCCCGAGCCGAAATCGATGAGCAGCCTGGGATTGCCCTGCTCCAGTTCCAGGGCCACAAAGTCACTGATCACAGTCTCGCCCGGTTTGGGTGGCACAATCGGTCCATTGTACAGGATCAAGCCATCCGCCTCGCGTGTAATAAACTCCAGGCTGAGATGCGATTCCTGGCAGAGCTGGAGTGGCGGATACCAGGCCCAGCCGTTGCCCCGAAAGCTACGCGTCGACTGCTGGCATCGCGGCCCATTGTAGCCCACCGGACAGGCCACACATTTCGGCCCTGTCCGCGTCTCCACACACCGGCCTCCATTGTAGCAGAGATGAGTCCTGCAGTTGTGATCCTGATTGGTGAAGTTCCTGGCCCGGCAGACGCACTGGGCACTGATCTCCAGCCGGACGCCGACCAAGGCAGTCCGATTCACACTCACCGTGTACGGTTTCTTGCCCAGTTCCACCTTGGAGGTGCAGGAACCGGAGCCGCACTTGCCCTTGCCCTCGTGCAGGCACTCATTGATGTTCACCATGGTGATGTTCAGGCCCACCTCCTGTTCGATCTCCTCGCGATGCATCTGGACCACGCCATTCAAGCGAACGGCCTTAAAGTACGGCTGCTGGGTGGCCGATCGGGCGGCAAAGTGCACATCCGTCAGGGGATAGGGAGTATCCTCCCTGAGCTGCACACTAAACACATCCACATTGTCGCGATCGGTGTAAAGGAGCTCGGCCAGCTTGTTCCTAAATCTCTCCAGCTTCGAGGGCTCAACTTGATTCTTTACCGGATTCCAGGTTCGCACAAAGTCCTCGTCCGTTATATGAGCCAATCGCATTGAGCCAGCCTGCTGTACAGCCTCTGCCGTTATGTCGCGCACTGTCACACTCAAATTGGCCGGAATATCCTCCTGACCATGCTCTCTATCATAAACCTTAAACTTCAACTGATAGCGACCCCTTCGGGTGCCGGATTTCATCGTTAGAATTCCCGTATCCGTGTCCAGCTTAAATCTTTGGTGTTCCTGCACTTCCCAATAGTATTTCTTGTCGGGCACATCCCAATCATCCGGATCGTTTACATATACCCTGCCGATTGGTGTATCCTGCGACTGTCCTTGATAGTTGTAAACCAAAACGGATTTGCTGCCGGGCTGCATTTTATTATCATTCACATCGCCAATGGTCACAGTCAGGGTGCTTGTGCCCGTCATGGCCGGAGCTCCGTTGTCCTTGATCTCGATGGGAATGGCATAGGACTTTTGCATTTCGCGATCAAAGGGACGAAGGGATGAGACAATAGCCACGCCATTGCCATTGTCACCTCCTGGAAAGGTATATAAAATATATATATAATATATGTAATATATAAGTTGTGTTGCTAAGCGAGTCAAAATTATAAGAACTTTCAAATTTAATAAATAATAACATGATTTCCCTTGACATTTTCTTAATAAACTACATTGAAAGGATTAGCCGCCTTTATTCTTTATGATTTGTTCAAGCCTCCAATAAATCTACCATAACTTTAAGATATCCCTTGTTTTTTAAAGCAAATCTTTAACTGTTAGATTGGTTTTGCATTTGTAATACTATCCAATCGGACTCTTGGCGAATTTACATCCGGCCAAAATGCACTGCACTGCAGTTGGCAAAGCTACCAAACCAGAAAACGCTAAAATCAAACAACTTGCAATTCAAAACCGAACCACCCTCCACATCTCCCTCCCCCTGCCACAAAATACCAATGGAAATTCCTGGCCCCAACCCCGTGGCCCTCTCAGTTCATTCATTCAAGGCAATTGCCACACAATCAAAGGCGAAACCAAACTCTGTTTGCATAGTAATGGTGATTGAATTATGTTTCAGACAATCAGCATCATCAGCATTGTTTGTGCCACAAAGTTAGTAACCGAAAAAAAAAGAAAAAAAAAAGCAGTGCAGTGTAAAAGCCAACTGAGGAAAACTCGGTGGCTGTGTGAGATAGAGAAATTGGTAGGAAAGTGGGCCATAGAAATGTGGACACTATTCGGCCTGGAGGCATCATCTCAGTTGATGCAGTTGGCCGGCTCTTGTTTTCATTGCAATTTGGTGTTTTTCATTCATGGGATTTTCCCCCAAGAGGAAAGAGAGTGTGCACGCACTAAAATGGATCAGTGTTCAGTTTTTTTCCTAGCTTTTCTTTATTTCGTAAAAAGGGAAATTGACAAAACAAAACTTGAGTCTAAGTTCAATGCTTTCCAGGGAATCCTTTCTAAAACTATTATATTCTATTGATTCTAAAATAAATTAAAGACAACTATTATATTATATTATTCTGTTTGTTAAATTTAAACTAGATAAATATAAGAATACAAATCAAAATATGTAGAAATGCATTTGAATTAGCTTTAGCATGCAAATTTCTTAATTCATTTAACTTTTTTGTTGAACTTTAAATAACTTTCATTAAGGCCTTAGTATTCTTTATATTAACAGTATATATAATTTATATTACGCCTTAAAAATCCCTAAAAGAGTATCCCCTTAGCCAGCTTTAAACAAAACTATAATCTCCCAATCTCGATTTACACTTTTCTGCTTCTCTTCGCCTTTTGTTAAATGGAAATTGCTCTACACTTTTTTGTAGCCATTGTTGGGGAGTTATTTGAAACAAAAACCCCGAGCAAAAACCAACAAAAAAAAACAGAAATGAAGTGAAAAAAACAAGAAAAACTTTAGAGAGCAACCCAATAAAATCGATCAAATGAAAGAAAATTTGAGGTGTCACTTGAATGCTGTCGCTGACATTGACAGCAAGTTTTTCAATTTTCTCGTCCAGTTTTTCTGCTTTGCCAGTTTGAATTTCAGGGCGAATTTCTCTTTTGTATTTTTGTGTGTGTCCCTCTGTTTTAGGGTCTTCATCCCCATTGATGTGTTTTTATCACTCAGTTCTCCTTTTTTTATATACAATTTTTTCCTTTTGGGTTTGTCCACCTGGCACGTGTTCGAGGGTCAAGTATCTCAACAACGATGACTGCCCCGAAAGGCCTTTGGGTATCAAAATAAATAATTGATTTTCAAATGCTAAATTAATTATTGGCCCATAAACGAATGCTGAGTATAAATGCCAAAATAAATAAGAAATTAGTTTGGGCCTACACTCGCATGATATTAATTTGCATAATTACTTAAATGAGATGCGTAATTAGTATAAATTGCTGTGCCATATCTCATTGAATGCATTTTTAATCAAGCTAATGCATTATATATGTTCAACATTTTGTTCTATAATTTTCCAAAGTGTTGGCGCTTATTTCCCATTAGCCGTTTTTTGCGTCTCCATGACAGATGTGCGGCTTAGTGAGCGTTTTAATCCAATTTTTTTTTTATGTTCACATATTAATTATGCAAAGCGATTTGCCCTTGGACACATGTTTGCGATAACGATTAGCATTGAACTGTTTTTTAATGTCCTCGGGCTTTTATAATACTTCTTTGTATAAATTAAATTAGTAAAACTAATGTAGTACAAATTATTAAGAGAATAAAATGAGAAACAAAATGGCAAACATATATTATAAGTTGCTTTCTCTTGAATTAATTGCATTAACAATGAAATATATTCTAATTTTGAGTTCTTTGAATTATTTCCTATGAAGATAACAGCTCTATTTCTTTTTTCTTATAAATAAGTAAGTTATTATACCTTCTTCAGATAAAACTAGAAATTGGAATTACCAATAAACTTACTGCGATCATATTCCACTTTAAAACCAGCTCTAATCTCATCACTGGCCAATGGATCCAGTCGGAAGGTGAAGGGTCCTCCATTGCCCCGCTGTCGATCATCCTCATCCCTGGCCGACACCTCTACGATTTTCCTGCCAGATACATTTTCCGGCAAAGTCGGTCTATAGTCCTGGGCAAAAGTCGGCGCATTATCGTTCACATCCTTCACTATCACGGTCAAGGTGGCAGTTGCTGTTCGCGCCGGATGCCCATCGTCTATGGCCAGGACTTGTATGTGATGCCGATCCAGGACTTCCCTGTCCAACGGTCTCTGTATGCTGACAGCTCCCTTGTCGCTGATCGCAAATTGCCTTCGACGATTCGTGGATCGAACTATTTTGTAAGTTACCTTCGAGTGACCGCCCTGATCGGCATCCGTGGCTCGAAATTGTTCCAGAACGGTGCCCACCTTCGTGTCCTCATAGATGGAGACTTCGATGTGCTCGCGATCAAACTTGGGCACATTGTCGTTGATGTCCCGTAGCTTGACCACCACCCAGGAGTAGGCCACATGGTACTTATCACTGCCACTTGCACCATCGTCGCCCTTGTCATTCACCTGGATGCGAAACCGAAAGCCACTGCTCTGCAGGGGATCCTCATAGTCCAGTGGCTGGATGATTTTCAACGAACCAGTGCCATCCGCATTCCGGACCATGGCAAACTTGTCCGCCCCAAAGCCACTATTTGCCACCACTTTGTACTGGAACGTGTTCGTTTCGTCCTCGTCCTGGACAGTTACCGTGAGTATGGGCGTCTCCGGTATGTAAGTGCCATTTGTCTCGTCCACCTCCGTGAACCACTCGTCCTTGGTGAACTGCGGCGGCATGTCGTTGAGGTCCTTCACGCGAATTGAGGCAGTGCCGGTCCCTACAAAATTGGTGAATAAACAGAACAGGACGTCAGTTACACTCAAATGCAGTGTGAGAAATCGGGAAAAATTTATGAGTATTCAGAGGGCTATTTATAATTATAATTGCTGGCAGACAAGCAGCCTCTAGCATCTCAATTTTCTGGGAATAATTACTAGCACCCACTCAAAGCAATCATCTCGATTGAACTTGAATATTCACATAAACGAAACCAATATGCGGTCATTGAGGTAATTGTGCCTGGTAATCGATATTCAATATTTTTAAAAATACTCTTGAAGGTGTAGTCACCTTTATTATTCCCACAAAATCATTCAAGGGGGGCAATGGCCTGCAGAAATGGCCAAATCACGCCCAGGGCTCTTCGAAATTTCGGCGAATAAATATTAACGCCCACTCAAAGTGTTCGCAGCTAGACAAACAATCCGGCTGATTGAACCCTGACCCCGAGTGAGTGTTGTGGATATTCATGGAACTCACCCTTCAGTCCGCCACCGTCCATGGCCACCACCTGGATGGAGTAGTCGGGTGTACGCTCCCTGTCCAGACAGCAGACGGCCGTTTTGATGAGACCCGTCTCCGGCTCGATTTCAAAGATGGGCGCCCCCGTCTCCTCCTCGATGACGTTCTTCTCAATCGAGTAGATAAGCTTGGCATTGGTGCTCTCGTTGGGATCGTCATAGTCGACGGCGGCCATGGTCATCACGGAACTGCCGGCGGTACCGTTTTCGGTGACATTGCCAAAGTAGATGCCCTGCGGAAACTGCGGCGCATTGTCGTTGATGTCCTTCAGGTTAACCTGAATGTCGGCATAGCCGACCAGGCCCTCGCCACCCTCATCCTGGGCGAATACGGTGAAGCGCCACTGTGGCCTGCCATTCGGTTGATCTCGGTCCAGAGGCTGTGAGGGGCAGATTGGAATTACACTCGACTTAGATATATATTTAATTCGGCATAAAAATTGTGGAAAAATAAAAACAAGATTCAAATTTCGAGACGGGACTTGCTTAAGTTGTGCTAAATATATTTTTAATGAAATATTTAACCTAAGGAAGCACAAGAATTGGGGAAAAATAAAAACAAGATTCAAATTTCGAGTCAGGACTTGCTTAAGTTGTGATAAATATATTTTAAATGAAATATTGAACCTAAGGAAGCTCAAAGAAAGTTTAATGACTTTTTATATTATTAAATCCTATCTTTTTTTTGTTCAAAAAAAAATTTTGGTAAGTTTTCTTTCGAGTGTGGCTAAGCCATTGGCAGCTGTTTGTTTGTTTGCAAATTATTTTATGCCCTTCGGTAAACTGTAACCGAACTGAATCCCCTAGAAACCCTTGGGTCGTCATCTATTTGGTTTTGTTTGTGTGCCAACCTGGCTTTGATGGCATTGCGGTGGCTTGGTGGCTGCCCTGTCTGGCTTACACACGAGGCGTTATTAGATTTCTATTTCTCATTAAATGAGTTATCCACACGAAATTGCATTGCCAATGACAAAATAAAAGCCATTCATTTCGATTGAAATGTCCTCCAGTGTTCGTTTCCTTTCGTTTCGTTTTGTTTTATTTGTGATTGTGCTTGTGGTGGTCTCTCTAAATATGTCAACAACTCCGGTCTTGGCCCTATTTAAATTACCCTTAAACATTGCTTGCTCAGCTAATACATATACGAGGCGTATGCCTTTGAGATCTCGAATTAGACTTGCTTTTACGATGAATTAATTCTGTAGTCTTATTGAAGTAAATGAGAGCTTAGTCCTTAGAAGCCTAAAACAGGTTGGCAAGAAATCTGCTCGTGTAAGTTCTGATAGAATAAATTAGTGGTCAAGGTTGTATCAATACATAATTAACATTATATTCTATATAAGCAGTTAGATAGAGCTTTAAAGAACGTGTTCCTAACTCTAGTTTTACCTTGATTTCATAAGTAGCTTTTCCACAATTAAAGTTTAAGCTTAAATTGTATGGAAACATAATCAAATCCTAGCTAATTCTTCCTTAAAATGTATTTAACTTTTAGAAAAAATATTTATTAATATTATAATGATTATATTATGCAAAAGTTATTTATCTGTGTTTTGCATAATGTATTTATTAAACTGATTAAGTCAAACCAGCTTACAAATTTCATTGGAATTCAATCAGCTATCCTAGAAAACACTTTAAGCCCAGTTCGCTCAATTAAAGCCGAGCTGAAAAAAAAATATATAGTATATATATTCCTGCCACGTGACACGCAGCAATGCGATTGCAATTACAATTTAAATGCCGTCAGCCAGCTGGCAAGTGGCATTTGGGCAAAAAGAAGAAGCCACCGGTCCCCGAGCCGAGTCCCATCCACTCAGCTTAACTCTTTTTTTCCCCTGTTTTTTTATTTGCTAGCCCCAACCAACCCAACCAAACATTTTCCTGCCTGATTTTACACTCAATTTTATGCGAGGAAACCGCGCTCCAATAACGAACGACGAACGTCATTTACATGTGGTCGGTTGTAGAGCGTCAAAACCACAAATGCCACATGCTGTCGCTGCCACGCCCACTTACCCCCATGCCCATTTACATCAGCCCCCCAAACACATTCGGCCCACTTTATCCCTATCGCATCGGGGAACAGTCTCCTATCCGCCAACAATAAAACAAATAAAGCAAACCAGCCGCCAGCAGCAACATTTGAACATTTTATGCAGAATCCTAGGGAGGGAGAGGAAAGTAGTGTGGGTGTGTGGAGGGACTTTGTTGATGTCCAGTCAGTGGTGGCAACTATTTTCCAAATTGAACTATTTTCCAACTTGATATTAGGATATTTTATACAATATATCACAAGGAATTCAATTTATTTATTAACAAGGAATTGTGTACCAAAAATACTACATTAAAACCTCACATACTTCCTATTCAAAAATTAAATCTATCTAGAGTAAATGAAATTTTTATTTGCTTCAGCTTTACCTTAGTTAAAAATAGTCCCCGCCTAAGCAATTAACTAATTAATTAATGTAAGCCATTTTTAATTAATGATAAGCTTCCTTCTCTTTTATAATACAGAGCCAGCAGCACTGCTCTACACTCGTTCGCCGTTTGCCACTTTCACCCGTTTGTTTTTATGGACTTTGTCTGAAATTAATTGGAGTCTATGGAGCTGACAACCAACGGTGGCACTTTCTTTTTTTTTTCTTTTTTACATCTAAATGTCATTATTTTTTGTTGTTTGTCGCCGTCGTCCATGGGCACACACACACATCCACTGTGGCACACTGTGTGTGCGGTTTGACACAGTTTTAAATTAATCATACGCCACCGAATCGCGACGAAAGCTTTACAATTTACAAAAGTCGAGCAATCGCAAGGGCGGTAAGGGATATGACAGCAATCAGGAGCCGACAAAAAGTGTTAAATATTGAACATGTTTTCATGCTTTTCCGTTTATGAAACAGCAGTGATGTTCCGTGGAAAAATATTAAAAGAGGTGTCAAGTCACTCAACGTTTTTTGCGGACATTTGGCTAGAAAAGTGATTGAAAAAAGGGTGGCTATTAAATTTTATAAATTGCAGCTACAAAACTGTACATTTTTAAATTATATCAATGGTTGGAACACCTTTATTATAATCTAGTAACTAAATTTGTACCTTCCACCTTGGAACACCTTTATTATAATCTAGTAACTAAATTTGTACCTTCCAAGCCATATTCATTTCTTTTTAAAATTGTATCAATGGTTGGAACACCTGTATTATAATCTAGTAAATAAATTGTATCTCTCAAACCAATATTCCTTTCTTTTCTTTTAAGTATAAAATGTATTTCTCAATATAAAAATAAAAACTTCCCATTCCCTTTTGGTTTGTCATTAATATTCTTATCAAAAATGTATTCAATTTTACACTTTCTTAAGCCCTAATAAACGCATTTTCCTTGACTTTTCCTACTTGTTTTTTTTTATGCAAATATTAAGTGGTTGCAGGAGACTTTTCTTTTAATGCCTATAAAAATTATGACATTCTCCGTGGACTTATTTCTGGTTTATTTATTCAAAACCAGCAGTTAGACCAACGCCTTGACAAGGTCATCTGACCCGCATAAATTCAGGGTAGGCCCCATTGCCATATTACGCGGCCAAAAAGGCACTGACCCTCTCATTTTTTAACTGTTCAGTCGTCACACAATATAAACTGCGCCATTGTGCGAGCATAAACTGTGCCTCCATTCGAAGGACCCCTCTGTCCAAAAAAACACCCGGGGGCTTATGGAGTAACCCCCGCAGTTGAAGCTCAAACGAAAAACTTATTTTGCTGTTTTTTTATTTCTTTTTTTTTTTTTGAGGGGATTCCCAGACTGGGGCAGGGAGAAATTTTTAACTGGCTTTCATTACGCTCGTTTTACGAGGGGTCTCTCGAAATTGGAATCTGTTAAAGGTAATATTACACTTCTTATGCTGTAAACATGTGCTATTTATTACACATAAAATAAAGCATTATAAATTATAAAAAAAAAGCTTAAGATTATATCAAATTAATAAGAAATATATTGCATATATTATTTTATTACAAGTATTCAATGAGACAACTTACCTTGAGTACAAAAATATCGCCCGTTGTGCGATTTATATCAAATTTACTATTCGCAGGATTATCAGGGTCGATGCCCTGGCCAGTCAGGAAATATACAATATTTATTGGTCTATCTACATCGCCATCGGTGGCGGTGACCTGAAAAAAAACAGAGAGAACAAAATGCGGTTGGTCACAAAAAGTGCATTATATCGTTCGAATCAGAATCAGTTTAAGTTTTTCAGGTAGAGCAAAAATCCACGGGAGGGCTAAGCGATTTTTCGTGCTTTCGCTGGACGCTGCTGCTTACGATATTTGGAGGCTATAAATCAAATATGCAAATGAGCCAAATGCTTTAAATGTCCAATAAAGGGCAACGTGAATGTTGAAATGGGGGAAAGGGCAGGAAGAAAAGTGGAATGCCCATGGGGGGAGGTGGCTAAAAAAAATCTGGACAGTGGGCGTGGCTTTGCCAGCCAGATTGCTTGTAAATTTATGCTTCGATTTTTGTTCACTCTCCTATTTTTTGCCCATTTTATTTTGGCCACAAAATATTGTCAGACGGCGGCGGCTGCAGAGAGAGAGAGAGAACGAACGAAATGCTAATATTACCGAGATTTATGTAATTATTCAATCGGATTTGGGGTTTTTCTTTTGTTTTATTGTTTTATTTTTATTTTGTTCGTTTTTCCTGGCCCGGCGGTTAGTAAATGAAATCAGCATTTAGGAGCATTTTCTTGGAATATTTGATCATAGGCAAATGGTCATCGAGTTTGATTGGGCTAACCGAGAGCGGCTTTGGATTTGGTGAATAAAATCAAATAAATGGAAAACAATTGAGCAATTGTGTAATTGGCAGCAACCTTAAACTGTTTTACTATAAATTGGGGTATTAAAAACTCAGTTATTTGCATGGCAAAGTAAGAGGAATTATAAGTAAGTGGAAAGCCATTTTTAACAATCAACTAACTGCTTGAGAAATAGTGTGTGTAAATTGCAATATGCAAATCCACTTCACCACTGGAGGAGATAACAACAGAATAATGTAAAACTTAAAGAGAATAATTGCCTTGTTGAGTTCGCATCACATTCTGATTCTGAGTATCCTTTTTCCCCTTTTGGCAAAGTGAAGTTATCAGAGTATAAAACAAAGCAAGCTATGCATGAGTCCTGCATGTGTGCAACCCATTTTCTATTGTAATAGGGGAGGGGAAAAAAAGCGGGTTTCAGTTGACAATTACAGGCAAACTTGTAGCAATATCCTTTGGGTCCTTTGGTCCATTAAATCATCGTCACGTGTTAAGTGCCTGCCATTCCCCACCACCACCACCACCACCCCATACTTTGCCCAACCATTTCCGGCTCCTGCTCTCGGCCCTCGCACACTCACAATGCGACAATTTACGTTAAATGTTGAACACAATTTGATATGACAAAAGAGTTGTCTACGTGCCATCATTGTGTGCCCATTATTATTGCCACGCCCCTCGCCCCACGTCCTCGTTTTGGGTGCGGGCGGAAGCGAGCCTTGCGAGTGCCTGCATTCCATTGTCCTTGCCCAGAATACCGCCCATAGAGCTTCCCCCACATTTACGGTAATAATTGAAATGCCTTTGCCATATACAGGCAAGTGCAACGCTTTACATAAAAATATTTGCATTTCATTCGCGGTGCACAAGAATCAATTCTGGGGTCCAAAGGTGTCGGCGGGCGGCAAACGCATTTTATTTCAAGGATATATGTATGAAAATATCATCAATTGTGCGGCCAGTCAGGACAATACTTGTCTCCTGTAGCATTTTGCCACGCCATAAATGTGTAATTAAAAAATCCATTTTTTTCCCCCAACCTTATTTTTTTCGCGTTTTCCGGTTAAGGTTGCGCCCGTTGAGCTGTGCAATTTTAATTTGTATTTAATGTTAAAGTTAAAAGAAGCAATTGCCCAGAAACTGAATGCTCTTTGTGTGGTTTGGAATTGAATAAAATTAATAATAAATTAAATATGTATATTGAATATGCACTAGAATATCCACAATCGTAATTTAGTGTATACCACAAGGAAGCATTATGATATTAACAATCTCTGGTAACACTATTAGACTCGGAAGACGCGGTTCAACTTCCTCTTTAATTTCTGAACTCGTAAGCTGTGCATGTGTTGTGCTTTATAAATAAAAATATATAAAGAAAAGACAATTTAACGTTAAACTTATTATTTATACAAGGAATCCCAACATTATAAACCAGCAATTATATGTGATCTCTTTGCGAATCTATTTCTTAATTTGTGTTTACTTTCTCATCACTTTGTCAAAGCATTCACTTTGTAAACGACATTTCCTTTAAGGCCGAGTCTTTAAAGTGTATTCAAATTTTGTTGTAACCATAAACTTATATCCCCAGTACTCTGTTCTTTATGCTGGTAAATTATTGCTTAAATAAAAGTCGCTTGTACAGCAGGCAGCATGAGTGTTTTTTCTTATGTGTGCGCGCACATACGAATGCGGATACATAAAGTTGATGTATGCACGGCCGTTGCGCAACTATCACGTTATTATTAATGAATGAGTATTTATTTGTATTTACGGCTGAATTGCTGCACGCGAACGGAGAACATTTTTCCCTTTTTTTGCCAGCCCCCCGGTTTTTCGCATTTTCTCCGCGTCTTTCCCCCAATCACATTCCGTTGGTGCTATCCGTTTGCCACTTGAGTTTCTCCAACTGCTGTTTGCCTTCGGCTTGCCATTTCTTTTTTATTGTTCAACCTTTTTTATTTTTTTGTATTTTTTGGCTTTTTATGCAAATTACATGTATTGTGTGTATTGTTCTGTATTTTCTTTGCTGTTCGTGGTGTTCGCCAGTGTCAATATTTAAACTGTGTGAAGCCGATAAAAGTGGCCCTGCAAAGTAGGCAAAACTTTTAATCGGACTTGGTTCGATCACCAATGGGATAGAGTGGCTTTTATATAATATTTTCTTGTAGTTTTTAGGGGAAACATAATATATTTTAAAATTAATATAGATATAGATATGTATAGTTACCTGAAGAATGCGCTTGGGCAGATTGCGATCGTCTTCCTCAGTGATTTGTGTGCGATATGTTTGACGATCGAAAACCGGTGGATTATCGTTGACATCGCGAACGTTGATCACAACGGTGGTGTAGTTGTTTTTGCGATTTCGTGTCGCCTCTAGCCGAAGTTCATACTATTATAAATATACACAAAAAACAAATATGAATTAGGTGATACATCAAAACAAAGAAATATTAAATATATTCCTGTTAGCTGACTCTTTTAATAAAAACCTAATTATAATCATTTCATATTTATCAACATAAAAAGAGCTCCAACCTGCTTTATTGTTTTCAACTGACCATAACTCTGCTAAAGCAGCAAATTGAATTGAAAAACTCATAACAAAATGTAGGAAAAACGTTTTAAACTCCAAAAACTGCATTTATGATAATTTTCAATGGGGAAAAGGTGGTTAGAGAGATTTATTCTGGCTTGACATGCTTAATGCGGCTGATGCTGACTTTCGGAGTGGCAATGGGAACAACAAAAGCCAAAATCGCATGAACGGGCATGTTAACTTTTTTTCCACGGGTTGAACAAAACAAAGGCAAACAAAAAAAAAAACAAGAAGTTGAAAAAGTAGAAAAAGAGTACAACCAAATACGAAATTGGCAACACATGTTCGGGGCACTGCGGCTTGTTGTTTTGGTTGTGGCACTAGCAGAGAGCTTGTTGCATGGCTGGGCATTGACAGCTACACGGATTTCCAGTCCTGTGGGGGTGCCAAAACAAGTTGCGTAGAGGTGATGAGTACCCGATGCAGGATATGGGGCTATGTATGTACATATGTATGTCTGTCCTACACATAGAAATATATCTACAAAAAATGTGACAAATTTCCTATAATTTTTTATCTCAAAATTCACTCAAAAAGTTGTCTTCATTGGATTATTTTCAGGAATAAATAAAGGAAATAAATTCTCTTTGAATTCTGTCTGTAATATATTTTGTTCTACGGTAAAGCTAATAGAATTCGTAGCCAAAAATGAAAGAGATAACTTATGTAAGTTTATTTCTCTCAGTGCCGGAAGGGTGCGTTAGCAATCACGTTAAAAATGCGCATTGGGAAATGTAGCGACAGCTGTAGCTGTCTATATATCCCAACTATCCCTGTGAAATGGAAATGCTTTCGGCATGTAAGCGAATTTTCCCTTTTTCGGATTAATTTTTTTTCTCTTTTTTTTTATATGCCTCGTTCTTTCTGCCTTGTTGAAAGTTTGGCTGCCTCCACCGAAAGTTTAGCATAGTTTTACATTTTTTTTTTTGTTGTTGTTGTTCTGTAGCAAAGCAGAAAAATATATAAATTATGCATGCAACGCAAAGTTAGACCCTAGCTGAATAATAAGACTAAGAAAAATGTGCATCAACTTGTAGACAAGTGTCTGTACTGGAAGAAAAACTAGTGTAGAATGAAATGAAAATTTTTCAAAAGTAAAAAAATTATTAAACAAAGAGTACAAGGTATAAAGTATAAAGAGTATCCCTGCAAATAGAAATATATTAAAGAACGTTCTTTACCTTAAAACCTAACTAATCTACATATATTCCCTTTGAATTTGTTTTTTCTTATTAAAGATTTATTTTTTTCAGTGCTGGTTAGTTGGTGAGCCCACCCTGTCAGCAGTTCTAGCCATTTTTCAGAGCCAGCAGTCGGACTACTTACCCTTGGCCGCGTTTCATAGTCGAGTGGACTTGCCACGTAAATGACACCGGTGGTGTTCTGTACGGCAAAGGCATTGCCTATGTTACCGCCTGTGATCTGGTATCGAATATTCGTCGCTGCAAAGAATTAAACGAGAGAGAAAAAAAAAATGTAACGTTAAAAAGATTAAATTTAATGCGTCAGCACACTGCAGTAATTAAGCTCGTTTATCGTGGGCGTGGCCCCGGCACTTGGCGTATACGTAATGGAAATTAATTCAATTGGATTCTATTAAGATGTCAAAAGAAGCTGAAAAGAGTTTCAAATTAAATAAAGGCCTTCTTTTTGCCATGAATAATGGGCAAGGATATATTTTTTAATACTATATATTATGTGTCTTAAATATATATATTTGAATTTGATTTTTATTTAATTTGTTTGGTATTTAAATAATGTTTTCAGGCAACATTTCCCCCTCGGGCATTCTTTGAACAAAAAGCAGAATCATTTTTCCCATAAAAGTACAAAAAAAAACAACTCCTCCAAGATCAAAAACAAAGAACCGATGTCAAGAAGGAGAAACGCAGGCGGCTTAAATAATTAAGTTCATTAAAAAACATTTTACACCCACGGGAGTAAGGCGAAAGGACATGGCCCTGATGCCTCCTGCAACAACAACAACAAGATGCCATATAATTTACTTATTTCATGTTTAAACAGCCTGCGAAAGTGTTGTGTTCTCTGCCAGAATATGAAAATGCTCTCACATGTGACAGCCAGGGACACGTCTGATGGGAGACCTGGGGAAAGCGGCAATGGAACTGCGAGAAAATGCGTGAAAACGGAGGGGCGGAAGAGGAAACAAGGGACTGATGTTGCCACATTGTCTGTGCATTTATGCGGAAACGTGAAAGGCAAACATTAGCGTAAATTAGCGACGCGTAAATCGCTTAACCTGCCTCAGTTAGCCGAAGATGAGAGGAACGTGGCGTCTGTTGCAAGTTGGCTGAGCAGGAAGCCAGGAAGCTGGAGTTTGAAGGCATTATAACTTGGCCACATTTGACTCTTGCTGTTTGTTGGCCTTAACAGCTTTCTGCACAATTAGCGAATCAGTGGCAAAGGCCGATTGAAAAGTTCAGGGAAATCTAATAATAAGAGGCTGAACATTTACTTATGAAATTTAATTGTAAACTTTTATAACAAAACACACAAACTAAATAACAAATTTAAGGATAAGGATCTTGAGCACTCAAAACTAAGATAAGTAACTGGGATTATGCCCCATTTCTAGATGCATTTGATCGTGTGTAAACTTAATGAAAGTATCGTATTGCTCAGTCATTGCCTTGGTCAGTTTCACTTCATATTGTTCTTTAAGGCGATCTTGAGTTTGTTTCATCATGTCAGAACAAATATCTTCCAGTTGTTTGTAGGAAAACAAATTTGGATTATCCAGAGGAATGCTCTTTGCCAACTTAGGTTGTAATGTCTGCGGTTCTGTTTCCAAATCACTCGAATCTGAGTCCACGAGTACTGGCAATCCTTTCATAAAATCACTGGGAATCTCTGGCAAAGGTTCCTTCTTCCTTTTTCTGGATGGAGGATTTATTTCATTCTTTAAGGCCACGGGAATATTTTTGTGAAATGTTGTATAGTCATCCTTGTGCAGTCGCTTTGCTGGAATTATATCCAGGCTCACGTCCATCCATAAATAAGATCGTTTTCGGGATACGTTATACATGACTAAGCTTCTTTTTTATATATATTTTTACTTATTCGGAATTCTTTGACAAATATGTTGACTGTTCACTATGATTTTTAGAATGTGATTTGACGGACAAAGAAACTATTTAGAAGTTTAACAATTTCCATGGCTGCTTGATTTTCATTTTAATATGTTTATTTTCAGTTTAACAAACACGGAAATAAATCAGATTATTTTTCATAACAGCAGTAATCTACAATTTCAGCTACAGCCCTCGCACAAGCAATTTATGTTTTATTCTTTTTCCACAATCAAATTTACTGCTCATTGCTCGAGGAAAACCTATAAGATACTCTCTAGTTTAAACATCTACTTGTGCTTGTTTTTATTTTTCATTTTTTTTTCGGTTATTTTTTTTATAATGCCAAAAGAAAAACAACAATAACAGGGGCATTAGGAGTAGCTCAGGCGAGTCGTGTTAAGTAGTCCCCAGTCTTAGACAATGACGTTTACAATTTACGATGTCATGACGCCATTTTTAAATCACTGATAATGATAATAAATTAATATACAGACACCAGGGGACTAGGGAACACATGGGAGCAGCCAAGGCAGTAAAACAGGCCTTCTCTGATGTTGTCTGTGTGTACTTATTTAGCATGAAAAGTCATTTTAGAAAGTGGAGGAAAAGCGGAAAGCATTCTCTGCTTTCTGCTCTTGTTTTGATCTTTCTAGGCTTTCGTGTGTATGTTTTATACATTTTTTTTTCATCATTCTTGAAGGTTGAGGGTGGCAGCTAAGTGTTTTTTGTGGCACACACACTGAATGGTGTGGACTTCCTTTTTGTTTTTGTTGGGAAGCACCTTTAAAATGTGCCTTTAAAGGGACGTGTATTGTAAGGAAGACATAAATGAGCATCGTTTGCTTTGAGTGGGCAAAGTTCCTCGAACTGGCTGGAATGTGACAACATTTGGCCAACACATGTGACAACCACTCCGCGCACACTCAAATAAATAATCTTTTCGCTCATAAATTTCGAATGTGGCACGCAATGGCAGAAAAGTTTTACAGCTCCATTCGATATTTGTATTTCAAAGTAGACGCAAAACATGGCAACGCAACGAAATCACATAAAAGATTCGTCCTGACCCTGTTTTCTGTTCGCGCAGCCTTCAAATTCATATTCCATCCGCAGCGGCGAAAGCTTTTGCCCGTCGCCAAGTAGTTCCCAATTTTTCGTGTGCACACTTATTCTTCCGTTTGCCGGCGTTGTTTTCCTTTCCCATTGAGAACACCACACTGGTCCGAAAACGATTTCATAGAATGCTATCTATGCCATGATTTGCTGTTAGTTTTTTCCCGGAATCTAAATATTTATTTGTTATTTTATTTTAAATATATTTTGAGCTACATAAATATGTTAACTGTATCCACGCTCCATTTGTCATAGTTCTCATTGTATTTACTCAGAATAAATCTGGATGCCATGAGTGTTTTGAAATCAAAACGTTACCATTTTGTTTTTGGGCATACAAATACTTGTTTTGCGGCACTGTGTTATTGTTGCCAGGACTTTTCCTTTTTTCCAATTCGGGTTAATGCTTTTTTCGCTGTCGTCGCGCCGGCGTCAACCAGGAACCAGACATCCTTCTCTAGAATGTCCTTTGCGAGCTGTTGCTGTCGTTGTGGTGGGGGCGGCAGATCCAAGGAAGGACAAAGTTCTGCCCGCAAGCTTGGCGGCTCCCATCGATGGGGGTGTATGACAAGGAAAAGTTGTTAAACGCTTTCAATGAGATTTTGAATGTTTTTCGTGCTGCAAATTGTATCTGGCGCGAACTCAGAACTACACCCACTCCCCACGCAGTATTAACAATAATAATTTCCGCATGGGAATCAATAGAGAAATATA
Organism: Drosophila parvula; assembly: GCA_018904695.1. Taxonomy (NCBI): domain Eukaryota; kingdom Metazoa; phylum Arthropoda; class Insecta; order Diptera; family Drosophilidae; genus Drosophila; species Drosophila parvula. The sequence goes on from JAEIIG010031687.1 coordinate 28,343, forward strand.
CAAATACGCATATTAGATGCTCACTTGCCCCTCATTTGTGTTTGTCTTTGTATTTTATGGATTTATGCATGACTCTGAGAGCTGTATCTTGTGCTGTGTATCTTTGCCTTCAATGAGCCTTTATTTGTTAATATTTCGCAAATATTTGCGGTACATGGGCCAGTGTCTAATAATATTTGACAATGGCTGCGCAGTATTAAAATAAATAAATGCTGTAAATGTTTATTATGACCATGAATGAGCGCGCGTGGGATGCCAAAAATATATATTCTCGCAGCGCCAAGCGCCGCTTTAATATTTCTGCATAAATTTGTGGCCCCATGCGGGAAATTGGCAAATTGGTTTTTTCTAAATGTTTATGGCATCCTATATGTACATTTTCGTATAATTTTTCATGGTTTATGGAAGGAAGTCGTTGGATGTCATGGCTCAAACTGACTGAGAATGTAACTGCCGCATGATTTAGCAAAAACATCATGTTGGCAATTGTTCTCGGATGACTCTGTTATTGCCCACCCCTGCCCCCTTTTACAAGTTGAAGGAATGACAATTCCATTCGGGCTAAGGTAAATCAATTCCAGATTCTGGTTATGATTATATAATCATCCTTTTTGTTTGTATTTGCAATCTGTGCTCTATTTATTTTAGTATATTTGATGACTCCATTCAATTGGAATGTCGTCAGCAAATAAATATGTCGATGACATATTTGTCAGGAAACTTAACAGCTTAGAGAGTAAATACCTTATGGTTCTATCGCTAAATTGATACGAAATTTACGCTTTATTTAAGGCAATATGTGTTCTATAGTATTAATATTGTTTATGTACAAATTTAATTAAATTAAAGTAGTTTCTCTAGGGTTTTTTTTGCCTCTTTTAATACATTATTCTAAGCATATGCCTAATTGCTCGCACAGCCTTTACAAATGTGTATTTAGGAGAATTCTCTGACTTGTGAAAATCCTGCCCCGAAGCAGATGTCTACAGCCTAATATCCTTCAAATGCAAATCATTGCCCATGACGTTGAACACCCAGCATCCAGACAATTACAATTAAAGACACACTTAATTAAATCAATTGGCAATTTATACAATATATATTCTTTGGACCGAGCGATTAAGTACGATAGATTTCGTTGGCTGGAGTGGAAATCCAATTTAAGGCAATGGCAAAATCACATAAAACTGGTTAGGAGCGGGGGGAGCTTAGGTTAGGAAGGGCTTATGGTTTATGGCTTATGTCTGGTCCTGGGGCTTGCTTGGTTATGCTACTCACACTCATTGTGATCCTTGGCGTTGACAGTGAGGACTGTGCTCTGCAAATCGGCATTTTCATCGATTTCAGTCTCGTACAGAAATCTATCGAAATATGGCGGTGAATCGTTTTTGTCGGCGATACCAATGCGTACAAATTTTGTAACTGCAAATGAGAAAAAAAGAAGACAAGCCATGATATAGATACTGTATATATATATATATATATAGATTGCTCGTTGCGGTGCGCTTAGTGTATGAAATGCCAATAAGCAGCATTAATTATCGCAAATTTATTGATTGACAAATTGTGCGCGTGCCTCCTTTGCGGCCGAGCCAAGTCGTAAACTTGTCGGTTTATGCCCAAAACGTGGCAGGCATAAAGAGTGAAATACCGCACATATGTATCTCCGAACTCTCTATATGGTCTTGGGTAAAACTCCTTGACAGTTTCAGAAAATTATACCTTCTTTTTAATAACCTGAAACATTTTTATAGAGCAAAAATAATGCGGAAAACAAACTTAAAATGGCATAAAGAAAGGCAAGAAAACATAACTAAAAATACTAATAGTTATTTTCTTATTTTTCATATAAATACCAATTAATTTTAATATAAATATCCATTGATTTTTATTCCAAGTGCCTTCCTTTTCGATTACCTTAATTTGTTCAGACTGCTAAGTAAATTGTTAACATCCGGACAAAGCCTTCGCCCAAGGATGCCGCACTATTTTCTAGGCGCATAAGCGTTAGCTGCCAAAACTAAAATCCAAACAAAAATCACAAAACAATCCACTCAAAGTGAAAACTTTGTCCTCTCCCCTCCTGCTTTTAGCTAAGAGCGGGAATAAGTTTTTACCAAAGTGCACAGCGAATTGAAGGTTTTTCTTGCCGAGCTGCAGGGACGTTTGTTTGCCTCGCTTTATTTGCTTATTTCCTGCTAATGTCTTGCCAAACAAAACTTTTCGAAATAGTTGTGTGCAGTTTAGTTTTCGGAGGGAACGTGCGTTAATGAGTTTTATTCGAGCAGCAGCTCAGGGGCGAACACCGGAAGTGCACTTCACAAATAAGCGTGGAATTTTGCCATCCCCCTCGACAAAAGTTTATGGAACTACACAAGTCGGTGAAACTTGACAATTGTTTTTTTGTTTGTTTTTTTTTTTGCAAAAAATATGAAATCCCCTTCCATAAACATTGGAAACCTTTTTTGGCTTTTAAGTTTTTCCCTAAATAATTAAGTTACACATTCCATTTGGCTGTCAGAATATTTTTATGAGTCCGCCTTTTGTCAGTACATACATAACTAACAAAGTGTGTTTTAAAACGTTCAATTTTCCCAAGAGCCTGAGGATGACTTAAAAGGTCCTTCGTCTTCGTTTTTATAGCATTCCCCAAACGACGGAAGCAATAATCTGTTTTCTCAATTTTAGTAGGACACAAAAAAAAACACGCACACACAAGAAGTCTGCTCAACTTTGGCATAAATATATTATATATAAATATGTATAAAAGAGTATATTCTCTACCAAAACAAATATTCTTGAGGAAAGTAACCGAATCTGGCAGTCACACGTCATAAAGGAGCCTAAAAGTCGAACGCGAGTGAGGGGGAGGCGGAGAATTAAAATTGCCGGCAGGCGGAAATGCCAGCCGCTCGCTGCGTATACGTAATATTAAGGTGGAAACTCTTTTCGTCTGCAAGAAACATTTATTAAATGGACTTCAGCCCCTTAGTGCTTTAATCTTTCTCAAAGCATGTCTCCAAATTTAATTTAACAAATGAAAATATATATTTTTGAGTAGTATGTCGTAAGCGTGCAATTTATTTGGCCATTATATAAACAAAAGATGGCCATGTCAAAGACCAGCAGCATTGCTTGTATTTTGTTGTACATATATTGACTTGTTTTTACTGTGTGCATTTCTTGGTTTTTGGCAGATGACATAAATGGGGAAATACAATTTGTGGTAGCCGAGCGAAAGTGTTGAGCAAACTTTTCATGTTTTACTGGCCAAACTCTGGTGGCAAGTGCACCCTGAAGAAACTGTTAAACTGTTTAATCTATTTGGGACCAAACATCGCCTTTGTTTGCTTTGTAAGAAACTTGATTGGATTTTATCCAAAAAAGTTACTGGCATATGGGTTACTCCAGAGCTATGTTTGAAAAACTAATTAAATATGTGAACTATACTCGCCCCATTCTGTGTGGGGGTGAAGAGTACTTTTTGGCAGTGTTTATGGCAATGCCACTTAAATTTCTCCACTTCAACTGCTCCTGCTGCTCTCACACACATCATTCATTCATTCATTTGAATGCAACACCAACATGCTCAAGTCAAATTTGAGAAGCCTTTTCAGTTAAAAAATTAAACGAGAAAAAAAATCTGAATGAACTCACAACCCCTAGTTGCCGAGCACAAAAGTGAGTGCTCACACACAGGGAGGGGTTAAGACAAACAGAATCTAATTTGGAATTTAGCTCTTTGCTTTATTTAGTTTTGGAGGTAAGTCTTGCACGTAATATGGTCCTTCTTTTGGCTTAGAAAATGAAAGAAAATGAGGGAAAATGAAAGAAAATGAGAAATGAGCAAAAATAAATACACACCGACATAGGCCACTCGTTTTCGGAGCTAGCAGCTCGAGCGGAAAGCTCGAATAAATAAGAACCCAGAAGAAGGGAAAAGCGTTTAGGAAAACCGACGCACAGAATTTCTTCAAGTACCAAGTATACCTGCAGGATGTGTGTGTGTGTAGCTACAATATACTGAATAAATACAAATACACATACACATCATACACATTTGGACGGTGAGCAAACATCGCTGGCAGTTGAAATTGCATTTCCCTGTGTTTTATTCTTTTTCTTTTCTTTTTTTTTCTTGCTGTGCTCTCTTGACTTAATTTTTTGGCACTCGGGCATTATGGCTGCCAGGGAATAGGGACTGTGTAATACTAACTGAATTTGCTACTAAACAAAGATGAAAATGAAAGTGCTACAAATGAAATCAAACTAGATTACATTTAGATTAAACCAACTTTGGAGGATGAAATCAATGAGTTTTGGAGAAATTAAAACTTAGATAATAATAACGAAAACACTCGGAATAAATAACTTGATAGTAAATAACAAAAGCAATTGCTAACAATCTATAAAACAATAATAATATAGACTTAAATACTTTTAAAATCAAGCCCAATGTTTTACTATTTTCCTTAGCTATACAAATATTCTTCTTGCCTATCCTTAACCCCTTGGCATACCCTGCTTAAAAGCCAAAACTCTCAGCTTAGCTTGGGTTAAAGTGGCTGCCTTTTTTTGTTGGTGTTAAATTGAGCAGCAAAGTGAACTGCGCCGCCCGCTTTTCCACCTTTCCACCTTTTTTTTTCGCCGTCCTCTTGATTTTCCAGCCCCGTCAAAAGGGCTCACTTTAAACTATTAACGTGCAGGTAAGAGGCGGCTCGGGGCCTGAAGGCCAGTGGCTGTGGCAGTGGCTGTTCCAGGTGAGGAGCCGTCAGCTATTTATGGCCGCATAACTGGCACACTAACAAGCCCGGCCACGCCCCCTTTAGCACCAACGCCCACCCATAAGCCATATGTCAGTCCATGAATGACTGACGGCTGGAACTACGTTTTTTTTTTCTCCTTTTTCTTTACATTTTTTTCTTCTTTTCTCTTTTTTTTTGCAGTCCTCCCCCCGCAAACATTTCTCTATTTTATATGCTGCTTTAGAATTCGTTTTTGTTGTTCCTCTCGCCGCTCTTTATTTTTTTTTGTTCAGTAAAGGAAAATAAATATAAAAAAGAGAACAAGAAGAACTGAAGGGAAAGGGGAAAAATGTGTGCAAAGTGGCGTCAAATGTCAGAGCTGTTCAAATCAGCCATGCCAAACATAGAGGCGCACCCTACACCCTACACTACTCAGAGATAGTCAAAGTAGTTTTTCTATTCCTTTTTTGAGTGAAAAGCAGAGGAAGCTACATTTTCCAAAAAGGCAACAAAGCGCATCACATTAAAACTGACAGAACGGAAAGGGGAAAGTCTGCGGGATGGGAAGCTTTCCCTTTGACAACTGGAATCTGAGAGGGTTTCCATGGGGGTTTTTCCTGCTGTCACTGGGTTTGGCTTATCCTCAGCTTCTGTTGGCTTTTTCGGACGACACTTCTGTTTTACCATCGTCATAATATCTAATATTTAATAGATAAAATGTATCGAATGAGCGAGGGGAAAAGAATAGTATCGAAGTGGGGCCTAAAACATAATCTTAACTTTAACAGTTTTCTTATATCTCTTATTAGCAATTATTTAATAAGTTGGTTTAAGGATATATTCTTTTTAAATCTTTGTAAGTTCAATATTACTCCTACATTTATTTAAAGTAAATTCTAGTCACTTAAGCTTTCCCTTAATTACTCTCTGTATATTTTTACTATTTATTATTGTTAGTTATCGGTATAACAACCTCTTAGTCTTCATTTTTAATAGCCTGACTTCCCTTCATTACGCCCAAGGAATCCCAGTAAAGGAAACTCATTAAATCGCTACTCAATTACTTCAAAAGTTTAATTTGTCCACTTCAAAGACGCCAAAATTATTTGTCTAACAAAGAAAACCTAAATTGTCATTTTAGTCACCTCAGGCTGTTCGTTCCCCCGCCCGTGGCATAAATTTATTGCCAGAAAATCTAGTTACGCAAAAACGCCTTCAAAGTTCTTGCCACAAATAAATAAATTACAAGTTTTAATTTGCTAATTAGTTTTCAGGGCGAAGCGTTTGACAACAGAACAAACAAATAAATAGAGATAGGAAGGAAATACATACAAAATAAAGTGAGAATAAATAACCGAAAATGTTTTTGTGGCAATAATTTAATCCTCAAGGCGTTGAACGGGGCTTAGCACGCACACCCACACACACAAGCCTCAGCACATTGCGTAATAAATTTTGAGCAACTTTATGATAATCTCATGTTGTGTTTACTCATGTATTTTGGATTAAGTTCTCGCTTTTAGTTTTCTGTGTAATATGCAAAAAAGTTTTGGTTACGCACAGTAAAACAAATATTGACAGGGATCGATGGGTTGGGTTGGGAAAATACCACCCACCCCCTACATGCGTGCGAAAGTTATTATTAGTTTAATGCGCCACGGTGTCGGCGAACGGAAAGGGAAGGATGTGAACAGTGCGTATGCGTGATATGTCATGTGGCAAAAGTTTAAACTGTCTGACAGTTTTTACACCCCCGCTTCCTTGATGTAATGTTGATGTATTCGTAAGCCAGGGGTTCTGCTTTGTTTCGACGGATTTGTCCGTTTTGTAGTATGGGCATAATGGCAGCCCATTTGACTTCTGGCTTCTCACAAATGATTGAGGTGAGTTGCATGTGACTTTTATAATTAGTTTCGCCATTAATTTATTACTGCGGTCTGCGCACTTTGATCTTGCCAACAAATGCCTTTGACACTTGACAGTCCATGCGGTTATTTTTTGTCTTTATAAATAATGGTAAATAATGGTGTCCATTAGGTAATTTAAATAAATTAAAACTTTTTGCAGGAGCTTGCCTTTTTTTTTTAATTATTTGAATGATTTAGTGAGAAGGTATTTAAATAAAAGCACATGTTTTGTGTTTATGAAGCCTCATAAATTATTATTAATAGTAATAACTTGCATAAGGTGGAAAAAAATGTATACTGGTTAATGTATAAAAATGTTTCATTGAATAAAAAATAATCCAGTTCTTATCTTACTCTCTTTTCTATGAACTATTGAAGTATGGTATTTTTATTTTTAATAATAATGTGTATAATAATTAAACAAGGCAACTTATTTTTATAAAAAAATAATTAAAAATAAAAAGATTGATTAATAAATAACACAAATTGCTTGTTGGCTTTCTTGTTTTTTTTTTAATTAAACTATAAGTAACAGACCTTAAATTAATCTTTTACAAGTTTTCATCTGTATCTTCCCCATCAGTTTTAAACTAAAGAATATATTTTAGATTTTCACTTACTTTTCGAGCTTTCTCATAATTCTCTGCCTAAATTTTCCTGCCCTCGCTGATTAAGCATAAAAACAAATCTCACCGGGGGAAACCTTTGACGCATTTCCACGAAAAAGAGTACAATTAAATCCGCTTAATGAACTCGTTGAACCCGTCGAAATCCAAATAATACCCTTTGGGTCCGTCCCACCATGTATTCAATTCCCATTTTTTTTTCGTTCTTTGGTAACCAGTAGCGTGCAGCTCATTAACTTTGATGATGGTCAGCTCGAATTTTTTTTTTTTGGGGTGCCTTTGGCTTGAGCCTCTGTGCTCCTGCGTTCTGCTGAAATTTCAATTAAAAGCCGGTCCGAGTGCCCGGATTATTTGTATTCATTAGCCCGGCCCGATGGTGATAATGATGATCATCGTTACGAACATCCGATGCCGGAAGTGACCTGCACTTCAGCTTTATACCCACTCGCCCGCCAGCCTTTTGTGCGAGTTAACCAACAAAAAAAATTGTTAATTAAACTTATGAAATGTTTAGAAGAGGTTTTTTTTTTTGCATTCGCGCATTCCCTAGAACATTAAAAGTCCTGTGAGTTTCCTTTTTAGACCTGACTAATTAAAAAGTGTGCGCGGCGGCCAGTGACAAACAAAGCGTCAAAATAACAAAACAAAATAATCTGGAAAAAAGAAAGATAGACTGAACAGAAAAAAAATATATGAAATTAACATAAACCTTTTTAACCCATTAAAACCTTTGTATTAAATAGAAATAACCAAAACTACAGCTTAGCTTTTAAAATATAAATTTAAGAAAGGCTTATCAAAATGATATAAGAAATTAAATGTCCCAAGACATTACTTCAATGATTTGAAATATAAATTAAATACCCTTAAACATTTATGGAATGTCCAAGATGATATAGGGAAAAACACTTAATTTATTATTAATAAATAGGATATACGAAATAAGTAATACAATAAGAGCTTTCGTAATTAATATAAAATATAAAATATGTACAAATATCTGCCAAAAATAAATCAGGAATCTTACCCCTATTTCTAATAATATAAGTAGAAGCTAGTACATTTTTTAAAGACTTTTATTTCGAGTGTATGGGTACACCGATTTAAAAAATATGTTGCTATTCTCGGGCGTCCTCGACAGCGTTGATGAGTTGACAAATATTTTGTCAGTCATAATGAGTTCTCGGGCAAGACAAGGTGAGGCGGCGACCTTGTTTATGGACCCCGTTTTCATCGCTCTCATCGCCGCTGTTCATTAACCAACTGGCCTGGCCCACTGGCGTGTTAATTACGACCTACATCCGCCACAGGGGGGATGGGAGTGGGTTAAGGGGGTGGAGCTATGGATGCTGCAAGACCAAAAGCCGCAATTAAAAAGCTTGTTCGCGTCGAAATTGCGCTTTTATCAGTTGAGCTATGTTGCGTATACGCCATGTGGGCGGTGTTATGGCTTTGACCCAAAACAACGCAAAACTAAGAGTCACGCTAACTAATCCGAAAATTAATTTAAAGTTTTCGTCTAGACCAGAAAGTTGTACATAAAAGGAAAACAAAGATAAAGGAAAACTAAAAAATAAACAAACAAATACAAGAGAAAAGGATTTTTGATTTAGGCTTTAATTAGGCTGTAAATGTAAATAACATTTTGTTAACTACAATATAATTTGGTTTTATTACTCCATATATATACCACAAGCTCCCTGCTTCTGGCAACAGAGAGCTATTATTTTCCTTCCTTGTAAGTATATGCTCAAGGGCTTGGCCCTGGACTGCCTTCTTCATTATGACATCAAGAAATCAACTAAGAGAATTACGCTAGAAGCACCGGGAAATATGAATGCATATTTAAGGTGAAGCAGAGGTAGGTAAAGGAGAGGAGCCACAGCCTCCAAGGTGTCGTTAGCCAGGATCCCTCACGTACACACGTGCAGAGAGCTGTAAGGATTCTGTGGGCTTTCTGCTCCTTTCAGCTTCACTGCATATACCACAAATTACACTTCATGAAATTTTCACGAGACCATTTACATAAGCATAACGACGGTGAGATATCATATGCACATCTAAGTGGCTAGTTCATTACACGCACTCGCACTCGCACTCGCATTACGGGATTACAGGGTATGCAAAAATGGCCGGGCACACTTACCCAAATAGGTGCTATTTGTCAGAACCCAAAAGATTTTTAATGGATCGACCATAACTACGCAGTTTCAGTTCCCAGAAGTAGCAATTTCAGCGGCTGTACGTGAACAAGCTGCTGAAAGTCACCAAGCGCGCTGAGCAATTAATTTGCCTCGATGTTTTTTGTTTTGTTTTGTTTGCCAGGACCAAGAATCCGAGACACCTTGCCGCAGTATCCTTTTGCCGCCCGCCAAGTGATTAAAGTGATAAGTTTTGGCGGATTCTTCCTCCAAGTTGGCTGCAGCGGTTCCAGCTAGTTCCGTCTACCTGCTGGCTTTGTTGATTTGCACTATTTTTAATGAGTTGCTGCTGCTGCGGTGGTCGTTGCTGTCGGTTTTGCCTTTGAGGTATCTTTGCAATTTGCACGCTGCACTTTTATGGCGTTCACATAAATCAAAACGCTGCTCGCTTTTCATAGTAGTTGGCATTAATATTTCTCCGTACAACTCGAGCTATAATTTTCCACTAAAGCCACACAAAAATATATATATAATACATATTATATATTACACAATTGAAGGTTCTTGCCGCCGCGACCTTGAACGCATAATTAGGTAAATACACTTTCAGTTTCTCTTTGAGTTTGTCTGTTTTTTTTTGCCGACGGAGTTTTGGTAATTAAAATTTTCGTTATTATGTCCTTGTGCCAGTTTGTGGCAGGGTAATTAAAAATATTTTCCCTTTATTTATGTCAGCAACAATGTCGCCCTAAAATACACACACCCGATCCCCATTATCCCATTCGCCATCGTAATCTGCAGCTATTAAAAACTTATGACAATGTCGAAAACTCTAAGCAAGCATTTCTCGCAATTTAGGGGTCGGTTTTGTGGCCACTTAATTGGGTTTTGTTCACATCAAGTTTAGTTGTTTCAAAAATATGGAAACGAAACTTTTTAATGATTGACAGGCTTAGGTGGAGGGAACTATAAATATAAATAAAGTTATCTGAACAAACTTCATGGTTTTGATAGCATTATCTTGGGTGTCAGAAGCAATTCGTGTTTTCGGGAGATTGACAGGTTTGGGTAAAAACAAGGCTTATAAATATTGTAATATATTCAGCGCTTATTACAATAAAACATTACTAACTTTGAGATGAATTTAATAATTTAAATTTTATCATTAATAAAGGAGTTAAAAACATTTAATTTATATTGTCTTTTCCTCACAATTATCCCACTTTTCTCAGTTTAAAAACTACAAGGAATCTGTGTGTAGCTGTGCTTATATTCCTTTGATTAACTGCTGCACTTGAAGGGATTTGTTATTTAGTTGGCTAAGCAATTGCCAAGGCTCTGCTCCAGTTTTGAGTGAGCTCCGGGCAAGGTAGCGCCGAAATCTTAGGCAATTAGATGCTAAACTTGCCTTGGAAATTCTCAAACGCTGCTCAAACAGTTGGCCGTTGAGTTGGCCATTAGGCTAACTTGGGCCTGGCCCAGGGCCCAAAACAAAAGGCCGTCCAAGGCGGGCCAATTAACGCGGCTAAAACCGAGCCAAGTCCGCCGGGGGAAGATTTCGCCTGGTCCTGGCCACACAGCCTTGACCTTTATCCTGGGGCGTGGACAAGCTCCTAAATATTTAATTGTTTATGCTATAAGGGGGGTAGTAATGGCAAAGCCGAATCCCCAACCACGCCAAATGTTCTTTAACAATTTTGGACCACTTGGGAAGAGACTTTTAATGGACAGCTGGCCGTAAAGGAGGAGCGGACTGGAAACGATTAAAGCCGAGGCAAAGTAATTAGTGACTCAATTGCTTCGCTCTGGCGCTGAGTGCCGCATACAAATGGCCTGCTTCGGACTTTGATGGGTTATTGGTGGTTTTGTCATAAACCCGTAAGCCGACAGCAGCAAGCTGGCCAAATCAATTGCCAGCCAACTGGCGTTGCTTAAATATGAATAAAAATGGTCAAGTCACTGGGGGAAAATGCTGATTATTCCGAAATCCGATTTCGAATCGAAATATACAAATATTCCAAAGGGAAATGAAGTTTTTTTTATGAAGAAAACATAACTAAGATTAAATGAAGTTTAAGTTTTATGGTATATTGATTGATTTGTATTTATCTTTTATATAATATTAAACGATTGATGCAAGGTTTAAGCTCTGAGTTTCTGGATTTTCTAAATGTTTTCTTTATATTTAAATAATAAACTAAATTCAGCTTAGTTCCTTCTACGATATTATATTAATATCCAAAAAAACTGAACCAATAATATCAATTCCTTTTTGTACATTTGAGTTCTTCAAATAATTGCTATTACTTCCGAAATCATTTTTAACTAAAGATGGATTTCCATTCCAATAACAAAACAATTTTCATCGCAGTGCCCAAGAGGAGGGAAGGCGTGAGAAGGCGAATTGAGGTCAGGGAAATTAGCGTCAGGCTTGCCGGCTTTAAGTCATTTTGCCAGCTCTATAATCCTCCTTTACGCAATTTATGCAAATTTATGCAAGCTTCTTGCTCAAACGGCAGCTGCTGCCTTGCATTGGAGTAACTCGAAGCCAGAGATGGAAATTTAAGTCGGCAAACAAGCATTTTTTTTCTCCCCCCTGTTTTCGGTCTGTCTGCCGGATCTTTTGCCTGCCAAAAAGTTAAACATGCTCATTTCTTAACTTTACTTTGAGCCGGCCCAAGGAACCAAAAGAAAAGAAAGAAAGCCTCAATGCAGCACAAATTTTGAAATTGCACTTTTCCGGCACAAGATGAAGTCCTGGCCAAAGAAGGAGAGAATAAAAAAATGAACAGGAAGTGGGGAAAACTGTTGCCCAGCTCCGGCGGAAATACAAAAGCATAAACTTTCCGGCCAGAACTAACCGCAAGGATGAAGGGGGGTGGGCGGCACTTCGCCCTCGCCCAAGTCGAGTGTCCCGGGCCGACATTTGAAAGCGCCAAAATATAAAGCGCAAAATGTGGCGGAAGTTTAATGAATATAAACTTGCCAGGGAGGAGGGGAAATAAGCCAAGTAAATTAGCCAAGTTCACTAGCAAGAAAGCGAGAAGGCAGAAGTAGCAGCAAAAGAAATGTGATAGTCAGCGAATGGAACTGGAATGACAAGTTTATGAGAGCCACAGGAAATCAACTCGTTTATTTATGGCAAATATCCCGGCACCACCTGCCGACTACGGCTAAAATGGCTGACAGCTGAACTTAAGTTCAAGTCAAGATATAAGAAATATATGATGAGTCTAAAATAGAAAAAAATAAAGCGAACAAATAGAGGAGAAACCAACGCTGACTCTAAAAATAAGAGATTTATAATTGGTGCATCTGGCATCATGAACTACAATATTTTGAAGCCACACAGAAGTGCATTTCCTTGTCTTTTCAATTGAAAACTTTCCAGGACAATTAAATATATCTATGCTCGGCTTGGGGATGATCTAAGGAATTAGCAGATAAGGCTCAAGTCCCTAAAGCGTATTCTGCATTCTGGCTGGCGATTTTCCTACGTCCTGTTTTTATTGCTGTTGTCGAATGCTGTTTGTTGTTGTTATTGTTGTTGCCCGAACAAATGGCAAAAGTTTTCGCTTTGTTTTCACAATTGTTGACGTGCAATTCAAATGAGTTAACAACGCAAAAAGTGAGTGACCCACATAGCCCGCCAAAGCCAACATCTGGCAAACCAAAAAGAAAAAAAAAATATACAAAGGAAAAAAAATACGGGAATAATAAAAAAATAAAAAAGCTATAAAAGCAAAGGAACAAAAATATATGAAAAACTTGAAGTTGTAAAAACAGAGAAGCCAGAACAAGCAGGCAACATATGTATGTCCTTATTGCGTTGTTGATGCTGTTCACAGTTGCAGAACAACAAAGTGAATAAAGAGCGGCAGGAGTCGGTAAAGTAAATGCACTAAGCAAAAATATTATAGAAAAAATATTATAAAAAAAACATTTATCCTTAAAGTACTTAAGTACTAATAAAGTAAGTAAATTAAAGAGTAAGTTTAGCAGGAAGAAGAAACCTAACAAATGCTAGTTTTTAAAATATATTTTCCACTGTTTCAGGAGGAAGAATTAGTACCCAGGTGGTCCTTGTTGCTCAAGTTCTTTTCCTCACTTTTCATTTAGTTTTATTTTCTAATTAATAATAAAATATATTAATTGAAATTTAAAGATTTGTTTCCAGTGTCCTGTCGGAGGGGGGGAAACAATTATAACCAGCATTTCCGGAAAAACCCAGCAGATTGCCTGTTGCAGACAAGCAGCGCCACTCCTCCATCGCCACTCCAGCGTTCAACGCGAAATGTTTGTGCTCTCCCAGTGAAATCCTCAACAAAATTGCATCCTAACAGCAACTTAGCAAACGCATCAAATGCGCTTAACAATTCAATTAGCGAGACATTGTTGGTTGGATAGATATGGTGGTACGTGCCGTACTTGTAAGTCTGCAGCTTTTCGGCGTTCGGATTACCGCAGAAAATGGAACTCGCAGCTCAAGTTTCTGCGGGCTGGGGCAAACAAATGAAGCGCCAAATATGCGCACACAAAATAATCAATCGTCCCCCGGCCACAGAGAACTTAAATAAAATGTAATTAATTACACAGGATGGCTGGGCTTGGGGGAAACTTTTCAGCCAGAAGTAATTTGCAGAGCAGCTCCACCATTCATTTTGGATGTAGAGCTGCAGCCCAAGACATCCGACCGCAGGGAACAGGAAGCACAAGCTGAAGCTGAAGCAGAAACTCTTGTTCAAATTGTTCTCGGGCCGGCATTTGGCATAAGCAATTCTCGGTCTTAAAGGATTGCCAAGGAGCACCTTCGTCAGGCCATCCTTGCTGAAAGCTGCAAATTTTGCATTTGGAGCCGAGCCGAGCCGAGAGCTTACCTTGTTAATTTCCCTAAAACTTTGCCAAGAGAAAGTCGATTATTTTGGGCCAAGGAGAAGATTCGGTTCTTTGATTTAAGATTAAGAGATTTTTGTCGAAAGAAAATTAAATTAATTGGGAATAGTTTTAAATAACTAAAAAGGTATTTTATACAATAAATAAACATCTTAATTATTGTATAAAATACAATGCAAATACTTCCAAAATTCTTCTTTTGACTTTCAAGTGATTCTTAAAAAATTGTTTAAATGATCAAAGGAATTTCCATACAAGCAGTATCTTAGAACACAACTAGTTTATTCATTTAAAAACATATAAACTTCAATACATGTACCTATGTTATTAATATATATTTCTATATAAATATAAAAATAACTTTATTTTTGACGAATACATAGATTTCCTTCATAGATTTCCTTCGTTATTTAAGCACAAAAGTTGTAGACTTCTTAAATGCTTTTTCGTTATCGTTATTGTTGAGTTTCCGGGAAATTTAATCTCACTTAAGCTCAGATCTGACCCATTCAAGTAGCAAAATATTGTACTTCTTCAGGTTGCCACAGTGACCCATAATCGCCTTATTATAGAGATACGCTACTGCGGCAGACGTGTCAAGTTGTCATGGATATATATATCTTATATAGTATAGTCCAACAATCGACAGACGGCGATTGCGGCACATTCACTAATAAAATAAAATAGAAATGTATTTAGTGTGTGTGGGGGATTCGGTAAGGAGGATGGGGGCGGATACACAATTGCTGGGCTGTTTGCCAACGACCGAATAACTAACCGCAAGTGGAAGTCACATACAAACAGAAACAGGACACTGGAGCAGCCAGGATACTGGAGCAGCTGCAAAGCTGGAAGTGAGAAAATAACATTTTAGCTTTCGTTGGCTCGTGACAGGCTCAGTGGGTCCCTTTAGCAGGACAACACCCTGCCACCCCTCCCACAGCGGCTCTTTCATCCGCCTGTCCGATGTCAGTCAGCAGGACTCTTGTTGCTCCTGCCCGATATATACACAGACATATATATATATATATTCTTTCGGTGGAATGCGACGTGTTTGCCGGGCGTGGAGTATTTATCGTGCTTTTATTTTGTCAACATTTCGTTTTTGGCCAAATGAAAATAAATTCAAATGATTTATTTACGAGCATTTGATTTATTTGATTTTCAGCATTTGCTGCAGCAATCGCTGCCACTCTGCCCCCCCTCCAAAAAAAAGAGAATCCCACCCTTCTCGCACATGAAAATTGTATTGTATTTGCTCAGACTCGCTTTTTGGTTGACGCTCTTTGATATGCCCCCAGAATTTATTTTATGCGGAATGTTTATTTGATTTCTCTCTGCTTTTTTGCTGTTTCATTTTCGGTGCGACAGTCAATAAAAATTGCAGTGTACTATATACTATCCTGCACTTTTTTGCCATGGTGTTATTTCACTGGATTAGAGTGATGGCAACAAAAAATTGCATGCATACGAGTATATAAGGACAAAATCGAAAATGGATTAAAAAATGGAGCAGTTCGATATTAGAAAATATTTTCGTTGTCAGCAAATCGAAAGTAAACTCTAATTGACACATTTATTGTTTTAAATTTGATTTCCTATCAGCGAAATATCAAATGCCTTTCTCTAAACTTTCAAGGACAAGTTTCAAAAGGAAACCTCATCAATTTTTCAGCCATTTATTGGCTCTATTTATTTGCTTTGGCTGGGCCGGAAAGTGAAGGAAAGAAAACTTGAAACGATGGGAAAAGTAAACTTTTTTGTTTGCCATCCTTAAAGTAAGGCAATTCTATTTGGTATTATTTATCTAATGGCATTTGTCGACGGGCATAAAAATAAATAAATATATCTGGTCCGAGCAGACGCGCGCCCTCAGCTCAAGTGTTTATGATATTTTGATTTTATTTCATACGAAAGTTTTGCCCCGAAAAGTTTCTCAGACACACACAGACAGTGTGCATTGATAATAATGACGCGCCCCTTATAAGGATATGTAAGGATGCCGGAGCATTCTGTCATGTGACATAAACATTTTGTTCTCACGACTTTCGGTTAGTTGCCGCAATTTTCTGCGACTTGACGATGGGCGCAATAAAAACGCCTCGCCCTCCCTACTTTTGTCCGACAAAAACTTTCTTTTATTAAGATTAAAAATGACAAAAGCGCAATATTAGGGGGGAGTTCATGCTCCTTGGCTCCTTGGCGGCCTGCTGATAAGCGTCAAAGACACTCCGCCAGCCAAAAGACAAGCTCATTCTCGCTTTCGCATTCAAGTGGGTGTCACGCATAAATTTCATAAATATAAGCGTCATTATTTCTGCCAGCCATTCTGCGGCCGCCGCCATTGCTAAAGACGACAACGCCTCAGCCACGCCCACAATTCGCAGCCCTTTGTCACGTCCCCGAAAAACTTTTGTATATTAGTATTTCCATCTCACAGGAGCTGAAAGAGGCCAACGAGGCATCGAGGCTCCTTGGCTCCTTGGAACCCATCTAAATGGCGCAATTGTGCGAGTCTCATGTGGAATTATTATTTTCTACTTAGCAATGTTGTGTGTCATAGCTATAGAGGGGGTATTGAGGCGGAAAATCGGTTAAGGAAAGTGTGTATTCATCCAAATAAAATTATTTAGATACAAGAGTTACTTGGAAAATTGGATTAAAATATATTTTTAAGTAGAGCTAAAGAGAAAATCTAGTAAAGATTGTTTTTATAATATATAGAACATGTATTTCTATGAGAGTTGCACTACGAAAAATTCTGAAACCCCTTTTTTATATCTTCTAAATATATAAGGATGTAGTATTAATTTAAAGACTCTGTATAAGCCTTACAAATACACTAGTTAGTCTTCTATAATTAGTTTTATTAGTTTATAATTTAGTTGTCAGTTTCTAGCAATAGTTTTAGGAGTTAGTTTTCGGGAACATGATCAGTTTCCATATATTCTGGTTATGAATAAAGTTATAGTAATATCCACAACACATAGAAGATCTAAGACTAGATAGAACCCCCTTTCTAACCACTAAACTCTTGGCAATTTCGTGTGGCCCATCATTCAATTCCTAGTTCGTACTCCTTGAGCGCCAACTTTGGGGGCTTCCATCATCATCGATGGCATTCGCGAGTTTTGCCCGGACAGCTAAAGTGACATCAATCAAGGCGCCCGGCCACGCCCCTAATGCGTTCACAAACACACTCAGGCACACTCGCACACCCACACACACTCACTCTCTCACGCTCTCCTCTCTCTCTCTATCGCTCTCCAGATTTCCCGTTATCAGCAGCAGAGCATGTAATGCCGATGCCAATGCGAGTTTGCTGTTGTTTGCTCGTTATATCAGCGCTTGAGCTGAGCTTGGCGCTGGGACCACGTGGCGTATGAGTGCTGTGCTGGCAACGCCAATTGATTGACGACATGAGCCGGGAAAATCGGCAAAGAAAAAAAGGCGAAGGGTGAGAGGGGGTTGGGGGGCCACAAGTAAATCAATTATTGTGGAACAAAAGTTTCACATTATATTGCGCTGACAAATGGCTGTTTGTTACCCGGGCAATCGAGCATTTGGATCATTAAAAAAGTTGCCGGGGCCACAAAGGATTGTGAAAACACAATAAATTCTTTCTGGGGCCATAATCTGTGAGGAGACATCAAATTGCCGTCGCAAAATGTAAACAAATTTTTTCTTAATATATTCCCAGATATCAGAAAGAGAGAGGGGAAAGGCAAGGAGATCAATAAGCCAGATACAAGTGGCGGCTGCGATTCTTGGCTCTCACTTTGGCCAGAAGGGTCCTTTTACGACCGGACCTTCTCTCCTCTGCATTATGGCCTGCAGATTTATTTGCCTCGATTTTCGCTTTACAAAACTGTCCCATAAATATGCAAATTTCTGCGCTCTTCCTTCCTAAAAAAAAAAAAAGAAATACACAAAAATAATTCTCGAGAAGACAAAAAAACAACGAAAAAGGGGCGAGGACGTTGTCAAAAGTATGTGAATAAATAAAGGACTGGAAAACTCATAAAACTGCATTATTGGACACTTGAGAGCGAGATGAAGTGGCAAGAGGCAGAAGTGGGCCAAAAGTGGGGCATGAATCACAGAACTAAGCGAAGGTAGAGCGAGCAGCCAAGACTGACCGCAAATCACTTAAACTCTAGCGGAAACTCATTAGTTTCACTTGCCATTTTCCTACTTTTATTTTCCCCGCTACCATCTGCAGCCAAGAATGATTTTCATTGTTTCAGTTTTAAGTGAGAGAAAACTTTTCCAGCAGTCGCAAATCGATGGAAAATTAATCCACTGCAGTTGAAGTGCATTAAAGATGGCAGAATAAATTCAGCTTACTTTTCCTCTCATTTTCCACTTAGTTTTCACTGATTTCTTCCCCTCCGGCTCCAGCACTCTGTGCAATGCCAATTAATGGCACTTTTATAGCCCAGAGATACAAGCTGTTGCCACGGAGGTGTTGTTATTTTCATTGCCTTTAACTAAACTTACTTTTATTATTTTATTGGAGACTGGCCATCGCCATCGCCATCGCCATCTCTGTGTTAGTTCGCCTCGTTTTATGGAGCGGCCACAAGGACGTGATGCTGCTAGCCAGTGCGGCCTGCCAAGGCTAATATAACAAAGAATTTGTCTTGAGGACATGCCATCATTTGGGCCAATGATTACATTATGCGATAATGTAGCACCATAAAAGGCTGCAGGGTGACAAACAACAGATAGTTCAGAGGGTGGGCGGGGCCATTTCGTTTGCCATAATAAGCTGTAAAAGTGACACATACAGTTGACCTGATTTTGCCGGCACATTCCTTTTGCAGCGCATCCTTGCTAGCTCCCGGTCCCGGTCCCGGTCCCTTCTCCTTTGCTTAATCCAACTTTAAAATTATACACTAACGATCCACACACACACACACGTACTCTTGGGGGGGGGGGGAATGGAAATCGGCGGAAAAGGAAAAGCGGGCTGCAGGGACAGAACAGGCGCCAACAGAGCAAGGATTAAGTTTGAAGCACTGAACCGTGCGGGGAACTAATGCAGGATCCTGTGCTCTCGTCCTTGCATTGGCTACAATCACACATTCGCCGCTTACAGTTCAAGGGGCAAGTCGGGGAAAATTCGCTGCTTGTAAAGCAGGACACTGAGCGAAATTGTTAGTTCGTTTCCTCCACAATTTCTCACTTTTTTTCGTCTGAGAAATTAAATACTGTTAGCTATTATTTTGTAATATAATTATTCCGCAAAAATATCTTTTTAAATTAAGTCAACTTTTTCCAAGTGGACTTTTTTTGCCTGTTTGTTTCTGTTGCGCGTTTTTCCCACCTTCCCCTCCATTGCCATGGCTTTTCCTGCAGGGGACGTGTATGAATGTGTGGGAAAAAGTCCATTCCGGTCTTGCACCTTAGTTAGCCACTGAACAACAACGGTGACGGCGTAAAAAAGTTGCAATTAAAACGAGAAGAGATAGGTTCGGAAAGGTAGCTAACGTTCAGTCGAGTGTCACATCTAGTTCCTTTGTGGAATTAGCTAAACAAAATAATCTCATGAACTTCCAGCTAAGAGTTCTAAAAATTGTTTAAACTCATCCCTCTTTGACTGATTAATTTATTCATGTGCTTGTCTGTGAGTATAGCTATGTGCCAGCGGCAATTATATTCAGCATGCAGCGCTAATTAAATTTATAAGAATTAATTTGGCAGCAATTTGCGAAGCGAGACAAAAGTGCCAAAACGTTGCCAGCGGCAACCGTCAACAAAAGGAAAAATAATAAAATAAAATGAAAAGATTGAAGATGAAATGGCGAGGAAAAATATGAAGCTGGTAATAAAGAAGGCAGCCGCTGACTTAATTAGCAGAGAGTTGCGTTTGGGGGCCTCTTCCGGTTTTCCCGCCAGACTTTTTCTTCTTCTTCAACTTTCAGTGGAAAATGAAGGAAAAACGCCTGGAAAGTTTGCAGTTTTAAAGCGAGTTGTTGGAGCCCGAGAGCCGTGACAATAATTTGAACATGTCTCAAGTTGATCATTAGCATATTTCATAGGCAGGCACGCCTAAACAGGGCCAACGACACAATTTTCTCCGAATTGCCGAAAGGAAACCTTTTCGCATTTCCTTTTTGCCTGTCAAGTCGGTGGAAATCTGCCTGCACATCGACATCTTTGACGCGCCAAAAATGCACTCAGCCGTGTGACCCATTTCCCTTTTTTTCCGCTTTTCCCCGTCCCAGAAACTCGGGCCCACTTTTCCAACTCGTGCCGGAAAAAATGAGCTGCAACTGGTCTGTTGTTGCCGTTGCATTTTCCCCGCTACTACTACTCTGATATTTCCCGGGGATGCATTTCACTTTTCCCTACCTTACGTAGAATAACAAAATCTGCACCGTAGTTACCATAAAATGATTTGATGAACGAGTTCTGTGCACAATTTGAGATTGCCTTAAGGCTGGCGCTGTGGGTGTGCCTGTGTGTGTTTGGAAAAGTTGCAAAGTCATAAGTTGGAAAATTTCATTCTTAGCAGGTTTAAAGCAAGCTTAAAGTTTGTCAAGACGAGAAGTTTGGATAACTGGGCCCATAAGTACGCCAGATTATTGGTAAGAAGTTGGTCAAACTTCAGCAGGTTGGCCATACACATGAAACCCGAAAAAGGGTGAGGGAAAAAAACACAGAATAATTGATTGCATTTTGAGACAAGTTTCGGAAAACAATAGTTAGTAAAGTGTACATTATATATATCTAATAGATAGAGAGATAAAATATATATTATATAAAATATCTGTCATAATGTTTCTGCATATTTAACAGGCCTCCTTAAAGTATTTGTGAAATGTCATTAAATTAATTCAACTTCCTATATTAAATCTAGTTTTCTTTTGCCGATAATCGTGTTCCCAAACAAAAATCCCGGAACCATTTGATATACTCCACAAATGCTCGTAGCAAAGGTGCTTTCCCACTGGCTTTCACTCAATTAACATTCGGCCTATGAAATTCGATGAAATCTCGTCACGTTTTACTTTGCTTATGAAACATAACAAAAGCCCGTCACGTTTTATTTGCCCCTCTGTGCGGTGGTAAGTATCTTAAGGATAACCGTTGAAGGGGAAAAGTTTCTGTTGAGTGGAAAGACTACATACATATTTGCCTCGCTTTATTTTCGTGTAATATTTTCGTTATTTGCCGTGTTAATAAACTTGAACTGTAGTGGCTGGAATTCCAGCTTTTTTTTCACTTGGCAGTCTCGTGTGTGTACGCTATATCTGTTTGCCACGCCCCCTTGTGGATGTGCATAGCCCACATTCGAGTTGACTCAGCTGTGTCCACCTGGTGTGAACTCCTGGCGAGTCCTGACCCGTGCACCTGGCTCCATCTCCACCTCCGCGCTTGTCCAGTGTTTTTCCCGGCCCCCGACCACCGACCCCACCTTCGGGCTGGTAACATACCAATTAATTTTTATTTATTTTAATGCCGCCCGTTTTCCTTGGGGGCATAGCCCGGTTTTGCAAGCTTTTCCCGGTTTTCCACAGTCGAGAGTGCCAGTTTGGACGTTCCGTAACAAATTTATGCATTACTTGCATTTTATTGACCCAGTTCTCTTTCGCTTTCCCTTTTTTTTTTTTGTTTTTATTTTTGTATTTTCTTCTCTTTGTATTGTGCGACGACAACGAGTAAAATGTGGAAATTAAATTTTATTTTAGCAACTTTATTTTTGGGGTTCACCGGAAAACAAAGTAAGCAATTTCTGCGTGGCTTACACCGAAAAACTTTCAGTCCCTCTCCTTATTGTTGGGCGCCCTTTTTTTTCTTTATTTATTTTTGGTAATATTTGCCATAGCTGTTTGAGCAAAGTTCAGCATCAAAGTTTGCACAACAATGAAAAGTTAAGCAACTTTTAAAATCTTTAAGTTTTTGTGTGTTTCCAATGTAACAATTGCAATTTGAATACCTTAAATCTCAGCTATGAAAATTGAGCAGAACTGGCTAATTTTTCTTCCCTCTTTTGGATTTTGTGGTAAGTAAGTTAATTAGAATTTCAGTTAAGTGAAAAAGGTTGCTGATGGCAACAGACAGGCAGATGGCAGGAGCTATAAAACAAGGGCTTTTAACATGTTTTACTTTATTGAAAACGTTTGAAACTGGTTCTTATTTAGTTAAATTAATTGTAGCAAGCTTAGATTAATGTATATTATGGTTCAATTCTTGTTTAAGTTAAAAATGCTTCTAAAGTTATCTGCTTCAATAATTATGTTTATAACTATACCTTTGACTTTATTTTTAAATTCAAACTAATCTCTTAAATTAAATAAAAATATTTAGGAGTCCAAGAAAAATGCCTGCAGATATTGGAATCTATTTAAGTTTAAAACTCCAAAATAGAAAAAATGATATAGACTTTAAGGCACCTAATCTTACTAAAAACTAATCTGATATTATGATGGTCAGGGTTCAAAGTGCTCCCGGACTTTCCGATATGCGCAGCAAAGTTTCAAATTCAAGTGGTTTTACGCAATTTTTTTATGTTTTATTTTTTTTGACAGGTGCTCGAAGCCAAAGCAAAGCGTTCGAGTGGCAAAAAATAAGTTAGCCCGGTTTATAAAGTTATCCATTCTCTGGCGGCTCGGTGGGTGGAAATACCAAGGGGGTGGGACTGGGGACTAGAGTGCTGGGCGGATGGGCGTGGAAAGGGAGGCGTGGCAGGGCAAATGTTACGCTTGAAGTGTGCTCGAAGTGGGCGTGGTTATTTAATTAGGCTGCTCTCTTAGAGAATTTCATTAAACTGTTGTCATGTAGTCGTCGCTAGTATATTTTCTCTGCTCAAATATTTCTGAATAAATTAGCCAACCTTCTAATATAAAATGTAATAGGAAAAATTGGCGTTATTTTGTTTCCATTGTTGTTGAGTTAAATTGGAAGCTGCCTTGCACGGTTCGAAAAATATTTCTCCTCCTTTCGATGGCTCTCAGAGGTCTTTTCTTTTCTTTTCTTTTGGTTTTTTTAAGTCCCTTGATGGCAGCACTACAATAAGGAGATAGTTTCGAGGTTGCTTGCTCAATTTGTGCTTCCCCTCTTTTAAAATTTCATGAATATTTTCCCACAAATTTTGGTTCTTTGTTCGCGAATCGGCTTAGTTTGAAGCTTTGAAATTGAAAATTTAGTTGAGGTGATTGTTAATAGTTTCCTTTGTCGTCAACTACTTTTTATTGGAGTTAATAAGTAAGTTTCATACATTTAAAAGCTTATACAAATTAGGTAAGCATTTTTATTACATAAAATAATATATTTAAAGTTTTTAGTACAAGGTTAAGATTTTTTTTTAACAGCTAATGTTTGCTGATAAAATTTATTTATTGGAAATGTTTTTACCATGTGTTTTATTATTTTAGCAAAGCTTGATTTTAAAATATGCTTTAAAAATAGAAAAATAAATTAATTGAAAACGTCATTGAAACCTGGTCTACAAATTTCTGCTTTTAACTTTAAATCTATTTCAGTTTGTATGATTATTTTTATATTCAAATAAAAACTCTGGCATAGATCTGTATTTATTCAGCTCTCATTGGTTTATTGCTATATTTTTGCTTACTCTGCCGTTTGGATATTTGACAATTCGGATATTGACGATATTGGTCTGTGCCAAATGTCCATTGAAACTGGTTTTAATGAAGCGTGGCCACTCCAGTTTAAATTGATTGGCGGCTGGCAAGAACCGCCGACCGCAGGCTGTTTGGCATTGGATTCCGCGGCGGCCATTTTGGCCATTTGGCCGGGCATTCCGGCCAATCTGCTGAGGTGTGAAGCCCCCAAATGTTATTGGGGCACGTTCGCGGATCGCTCGTGAGCAATTAGATGCAATAAATCACTGCTGCTTATCTGGCTGTGAGCTGTTTGAGCTGCGGGTCCCTGATTCCGACTTCCCTTGGCAGCCCTGTGCCGCCTCAAATTGCTCACATGGCTGCCTTTTCCTCAGAAACCCTCACATATACACGATATGTACGTATATGTATCTCTCTATATATTGGCACATTTGGCGGAGGCCCGCGGCTTTTGGCCTGGGTAATGGTGCGACGCCAGGATCCCCCCCAGGATATATGGCCAATTGTTGGCGCTGCGGTGAAAGTTGCAACTATTTTATCTGTCGCACAATATAGCCGGCAAATATAATAATTTTATTTTATTGCCACTCACTCCCGGCTACATAAAATTGAGGGGGCGAAATAAGTGGAAATCTCGAGCTCTTATACTTAAGTCGAGTTACACACTGTCTAGACTTTTTATATACGCGAGAAATAATGCATTGTACAATTTAATATAATAAAATGTGTGTATAGTGCTACATTTAGAATATAATATATATTTGTATTTATTTTTTTATATTTCCCTTTCCCTTATGTATTACTTTAATTTATCATCAACATGATTTCCAACTATTTGTTCGTTGTCTGCTTTTTGTTTTTTTTGGGAGGACTCAGCAAGGACCCTCATTGAGATTGGCGGCTATGTGTGGGATTTATTGCTGTTCGCTTTGGATTACTGTATGATATTCGCTGAAGACAAAATTTGCGCTCGATGCGGACAAGTTACATGTATACCCGGACCGCACAATTGCTTTCTTAACCTGGCTTAACATTTATATGGATGTACATACAACCGACTCCGGCTCCGCACTCTGGTTCAGTATCCATTATCCAGACAATGCTGACACACGTACCCTAATCATAATGCCAGGCATCGCTTTTTATGTGATGGCATGTAAAGCTCGACATCAAGCCCAAACCCGAAGGCCACAAAAAATAATGACACCAAACACAGAAGACTCACTTACGGAAAATGAACCCCAGATGATAAATTAAGAGCGGCAAACACATTCACATTTCACTTGCAGTGAGTGAATCCGTTGGAGCGGAAGTGAAGGTGAAAGTTCAGGTGGCTGACATCAGGTGAGACGTCGAGTGGAAAGCGAGGTGTGAACCGACCGAGATTTGGCTCCCTGTAGTGGAGTTTATTGCGAAATAAACTTGGCATATGTAATGCCGTTTAATTAACCAGATAAATGCAAAAATCGTGTCCGTACAGCTCAAATCAATTAGCAGGGCGCCCACCCAGGAAATGGATATGGAAATGGAGCTGGAGCCGGGGTCCATCCGGTTTATAGCTTGATTTATGCAACTAATTAGCAAAAGCATAATTTTCGGGGTCCAGGAATATTATTATTTTATTAAGTCGCCCACTATGTATGATTAGGTAAAGAGGATAATAATAATGATGATGACGGGGACAGGTCTGGATTTGTGGGATACATCGCAGGCATCAGCAGGACACTAATTATGCTGTTGCATAAATCATTGTTGTCCCAGTTCCCCAGCCCTATATATGTATATATTTATGTATGCATTTAGGGTTAGGTCGGTTAGTTGTTAGTAGTTGTTAGTCGGGTTTAAGGCCATCAGCCATAAATGTCAATTATGGCTTAGGCTCCCGGAAGCAGCTCCTTCACAGTGGCGTAAAGTGTTGATTGATAAATTGATTGATTGCCCGACTAGTTTGATCGTTAGCGCTTAGCTCGCGCATTCTTTTCCCCACATCCTGATTTTCCAGCCGCTTTTCTGCCGCTGTCGATGTCATAAATTGAGATTAATCATGTTTTTGATGGGATTTTCTCTGTATTTTTTTTTTTTTTTTNTTCGTTTTGAAGGAGGGTTTTGTGTGCACAACATTGATGGCACTTAAGCCGCTTAGCGCTTTCGGATTTGCTGCCCTCCAAAACGTTGTGACATTGTTGCTGCATTGTCCATAATTGTTTGCATTATTCGCGCCATTTGTTTTGTATTTACTCGAGTGCAGTCGTTTAGATGTGTTTGCCTTTCGCCCAGAGGGTGACATGTTTATCTTACGCAGTTTATTATGCCACTCATAGTGGCGGTTATTATCGGGGTTATTTATGAAATTAAATTTATATACATAAAATTAATTGGGAATTTAAATGGGTTTTTGTTTTAGGAATTTATTATAATCAAACTCCGAATTTCATTTGCATTTATTTTATATTATTTTTTGTTAGTATTTTAGTATTTAATATATTAAAGTTTTTAATTTGCGACACCAAGCACTTGCCTGTTAGGGTTAGCTTTTAATAGGAGCAATAGGAGAAAGTAGAGGCAAAAAGTGCGCGGAAATTAACTATTGGCATGCTGCCAGAATGTTTAAAATGGTTTAAAATTCTTATTTAATTTGTATTTGGTTATTTTAGTTTCATATACTTTTTCAATCCACTTTCATCCTGCTAACAAAGCATTTTATGAATTATTAGAACTACGAACTAAACTAGTTTTATTTAATTATAATATTATATGTATAATCCAGCATAAAAATGTATTTATTTGTTGATTTATCAGGCATAATTATGTGTATTTTTATTTTTATTAAATACTTTCATAAAGTTTATTATGTTTGCCTTTACAAAACACTAATAAACGTTGACATATTTCATTTTATTTTAGCCAAGTAATTAATACAGTTTATGCATTTCCATTCCTTTGGTTATAAAACTGGTTCATGAATTATTTAATGCATTTTGTCTGGAATATTTAATTATAGTTGTTTATAATTTAGTACGTTTAATTGAATTCTTCTTTTTTGTATGCAAAAACTTAAATTCACATCGAGCCACTGCAAAAGTTGTGCAAATTCCATTTCAAAACTTTTCACACTTTTTTTTTGTTGTTGCTTAATTAATTTGCACGTGTGCCGTGTAAAATTCCAGAGATAGTTTGACGCCATTCGTTAACCATTTGCAGTTAATTGATTACATATTCCATTAATCATTACGACGGGCTTGATGGAATTTATTTATATTAATTTTGGCCCTTGCACGCACAACGCGTGCTATTGATTGTGATTAACTGGCCTTTAAACGGTGACGCACACAGGAACACACACAAATACACACGGATATTTCAATTTAATTCCTTGCATTCTTTATTTATTTCGACTAAAAATGATGGGCCAGGGAAATTGGTGCGTTATCAGCGGCGCGAATAAATTCTCGGCTATCATATCACATTAAAATAATTTATATCTCTCATTATTTGTTGTTGTTGTTTGCTCTTGGTCGCTTTACATTTTTGGGTGTAATTTTTCAAGCTTTTCACACACAGCTCTGCTCTTCTGCTCACTCGGAAAACGCACACACATACACACACGTACACATATGACCGGGCAATCGGATGCCGGAAAAAACGCGCTCACCGCCGTCAACAACTGAAAATGTACTGAACGCTGAGCCCGACTTCAGATTCGGATTCTGTTCGCGTCTCGGGATGCTGGCCCACAGTACAGTAGCACTTACAGTGGCACTTACTGCTAACCGTGGGAAATTTCCTAATGTGATGATAACGATGGACGAGCGAGAGAGTGAACGCGCTCAGTAGGTTAGTAGGTTGCCTGTTAGCCGGCTTCTTGCAGCGGGGAAATTTACTCTTTGCTCAAACCCAACCGGCAGATGTTAGCTGCTAACAGCGAAGCTGGCCAAACAAGGGCTCTGTTAACTCAACAAGTCACAGAAAATAAGTGGAAGCTGGCTAAGCAGCCCGCAGAAGTAGGCAACGCGATTAGAAAATGTTTAGAAGAATAATTTATACATTTAATTCAACAAAACACAGTCTCTTACATTGAGAATATTAATTCATCTATTTAATTTAAATTTGTTTAATGTGTGTTTTATCAGTCTATATTTCTTACTTGTATATTTATGTTTTTTCTTGTATTAAAATGTTTAAAAAAGAAAATATTAATAGTAATATAAAGGGGTTGTATAAAATATACTTCCATTTACATATATCTTCCATATGTGTATTACATTATTTATTTATAAAATTTCATCTGCATAATAAAGTTTTTCAATATTAAAAAACAAAAGACTTCGAGCCCAAGAGACATTAACATTGGCCACTGCCTCCTACAGAATAACTCTCTTAAGCTCCCGACAGTTAGCCATGTTAGGGCTTTATCTCTCTCTCTCAGGATGTTCAGCTGTTAAACTTAACTGTTAAGTACTCTTCTCAAGGAGGACTCTCTTCAGCTGTTTACATTTCATGTAACTCGCATTAAGCCCAACATAAATCCAAACAAAAGAAACTTTATTTAATTATTTATGTCCTGACCTAAGCAGATTGAATAATGATCAGGAGTTGTGAAGAATTTTCAATTAATGCTGCAGTTGACATTACTCAGCAGCAGTTTCAGGCTAAGCTTGCCTTTTTAAGCCTTAAAGATTCAACTGGGAAAATGTTCCCATAACTCAAGGACGTGGGTGTGTAACGATTGTTGCATAATTTAAGTGCCGCCCAACAACAAAAAATAAAGGGTCAAAAACGAAACAAAAAAATAAGAATAAAGGTGGAAAGTTGGAAAATGATTTAAGCCGTTCCGGAGTCCGGAGTGTGGCCATGCCAGCATGTGTGAGTCAGAGTGTGGCCATGCCTGCACGTTTTTTTCTTTCTTTTTCTTTTTTTTGCGTGGGCGTGGGCGTGGGTGGTGGCCATTACTTTGTATTTAATAAAACAATGTTGTCAACGCCACCCCCCCACACTACGTGAGTGTCCCTGTCAAAGGCATTATCCCCATGTCCTAGCCATCGCCTGGTGAAAAATCTGCCCGAAAGTGGAATGCCGCCACACATGCCAAGGGCTGTACAAAAATCTGCAATGCAGGCTTTGTACTTTCCCTGTGTTTATTTACAAGGAATATAATATTGTTGAATGATTTTATGTTTAATAAGCATCATATTTTATGAATTTTTTAAGCATTTTACTTACGATTGCGTGCATTTGGTTTTAGGATTTCCATTAACTTACCTGCAATAAAAAAAGAGATAAACCGATTAAATTGTTATATTTAATAAATTACCTAAATGGAAAAAAGGAAAGTCATGTTTTTCAGTAAAACTTGACCAGTCACAGTAAAAGGGAATAACAATTTAATTATTAATTTTGCAAGTCTTCCGTCTATTTATTTATTTGATATATTCCTTTAATTTGAATACGTCTTTCTTTTAATATAAATTGATTTTGGGTTTATATGGCATAAATCAGATTATTTTAGGCCTACCTCAGCGTCAATTAGGTGTTTGGTCCCCCAATTCCGATCCAGTCTTAGCTTAATGCAAAAGTAATGCCTGGTATGTACAGATAACTGAACAGCCTGTGGCAAAGTCATTGGCTTAGAGCAGTATCATTTTGGCCATCCAATGTCTGGCTGGCTAAACTGTTTCGACCTGATACATTTCCGCACTGAATTTATGGGCATAGCTCTGGCTCTGCCACGAAGTATGCAAAATATTCTTCTCTCGGCCTGTGCCATTTGGCTGGGAAGGCCGAAACATCTTGAGTTACTCAACGAAATCCTTTCGTCTAATGTCTGCCGAAAACCGCAGAAATGCATTACACCCCGGTGTCCCTTCCAGCCAGAGTTCGGTGTTCAGTTTTCGCCAATGTTTGTGTATTCGGACTAAATTCGCCGCAGAGGAGAGAGATAGAGAGAGAGCTAGCGGGCTAATATCAAACGGAAGTGCCAAACACAGACGTACATAGAAGATCCTAGGACCTCTTTCTCTCTCCGGGACATCCTTCTTCGGTTGGCAACGTTGCTCGGTGCTTTGCCTGCACTTGGCTTCGGTTTCCGTACACATTTGAGAAATGCATGTGGAAAATGCCAGCCACTGACTGCATTTGTAACTGTAACCAGTTAGAGACTGCTCACACAAACAGCCACAGGGAGGTGAGAGTTTGAATGCACTTGGAGAAATGGGGTTACTATAAATGTATAGCAGAAGCTACAAACTCCATTATATCATATAGAGAGTACTACAGACTGCAAAGATGCTTCCTGGCATTATAATAATGTCATACTCTCAATATAATGCTTATTTTTGGTAAAAAACATTAAATGGAATATTAATAAACTTTTGAAGTCAACAGATAAGTTATATCATATTATTAACTCGCTTTTTAGATCTTATTTGAAATACAGATAACTTATATAATTTATTTAACTGTTTTTATTTATAATTCAGAATTTAGAACTTCTTATGTTTATAAAACCATGTAAAGTGTAGTACAAGTTAGAGGCTTCCTTTACCCTCAAGTCCTTTCCCTTTTTTAGCATATTTCTCTTAATATATTCTCACTTAAGATGATGTGCCATACTATTTCTCCCCGTGTATATTCCTAAGAGCGTGCGTGTGCAACTGAGTGTGTTTGGCTAAGCGGCGCATTTCCTGGCCTGGGCCATCAACTAAATAGCATTCATTTACGTTGATTTATGCTGACTGAGAAAAGAGTAGAATCTGGAGATGCCACGATGCCGTGGAAGAGGCAGCTTTTCCCAAAAGTGAGGGGTAGCCAGTCCCGGGGAAGTATCTTTTCTGTGGGAATATTTATGCCCCCAAAATGACACTTTAAAGTTGCAATAAAAACTGTGTCGTTCTAGCCATTCCCGCTTGTGTTATTTATAGTTGGCATTCAACGATGTAATTACTTTTTCAACACGCACATGATGAGGCTGCTGCTCCGGTCCCCACTCTCTCCGTTTTTGCAGCCCCTCCAGATCCCTAGAAGCACTCAACCTTCGGGTCAAACGGCAATGGCTGCATTAGTCGTCAGGGTTCGTCGTTGTCAATTGCCAACTGCAATTGATAAATTGGCAATGGCGAAGGTTTCCCCATTTTCCCCTCATTTTCCGTGAAACTTATTCTTCTGGTGGCTGTGCTCTGCCCAGCTTCCGCTTCTGTCATTGACAGTTCAATGTGCTCACTGATGCGCAAATATCAACTCCAATACACACTCTCGGTACTCTACAATTGCCCCGACCCGCTGTATGCCACCTCCTTTTTTTTTCTCCTTTTTTCCTTTATTTTTTTGTAATTTTTGCCACTGCGCTTTTTATGGCAGTTCGTGACCGAGTTGCAGTCACTTTAAACTATTTTTCTCCTATTCGTATATATATAGTTTTTCCCCATCCGATATTTTCTTTTTGTCTTTTTCGCGTGTTCCCTGAAATTGAATTAGTGGCACTGGCAGTTGGGTTTCCTAATCTTCCACTGGTTTTAGAGAGCTGCCAAGTAATGGATGTGATAATTTGCTAAGGTTCGGAATCTCTCACAGCACTTGGCTTTAGCTTTCAGTTTATCTTGAGAGTCAATAAGGGAACTGATGGGATGAGTTCATTAAAAGTTATTGGCATTGAAGTTAAGGTGGCTTGAATATTTTTATATTTCTTATATTTCTTGCTTAATTTTAAAATATAGTTTCTACGTTAACAATACTTCTAAACTTCTTCTGAACTCTAAATAATAATTAGAGAATTTGGTAAGACCTCCATTAAAAAGAAATTTATATTTATTGTCACTTGGCTTCGTTTAGTTCGATTTTAACTATAAAACTTGTTCGTTCAACAAATTTCAAAGCACTGACTCTATTTTCCAGAACCTTTTAGCTTCCATCTATGGCTTTGTGTTGGTTAATTGGTTTTTAATCAACCCTACTGCACATAGTATATAAATAATAAAAACGAAATGAAATTCTATGCTTGTACAGTGTGTGGCCCCCTATTTTGAGGCCTTTATTTAGATTAATATCAAGGCTCCTTTCATTTTGCTGAATTTACCGACCTGCCTTCCTCTTGTTACTTGCAAATAAATTTTATATAATAAAAACTTTATTTAGAAGGCAATATACTCGACTCGACCCGGACTTGCATGAAAACTGAAGCCACAAAAGTGCGCATATAAAAATCTCATAAATTGAAATAAATAAGGAAAATAACAATTTCGACCGCACACACACACACACACACTTACACCAACAGGGGGGGGAGGGGGGTCATAAAAATAGGGGAACCCCCAATGCAAGGTTCCCTTTGCTGTAATATTCATAACTCTTTTCAAATGTGGTCAAGTGCTGGGAGAGCGTGCAGGACAGGACATCGTCCTTATAGCCGGACTGTGGCCAGGATTCGACAGCTTTTGATATTGCCCTGGTCGGGGCAAGGATCTGAGCAGCGGCCGAATGGCCATAACTACAGTTGAGTGAGCTTAGCCGGTTCTGAGTCTAAGCCGCCTCCTTCCTCGTTGTTGGAGCGAGCGACCTGACTTGAGTTGAGCTTGGCACATTTTATTAAAAACGAGATGAACGAGATGGCATAAAGTCCGAAAATTGCCACAACAAGATGCAGTCCGTATATACATTTTTTTTTGTGCTGCTGCATCTGGGAAGAATGAAGTCCATGTTTGGCACATTGGATGCCATGGCCTTTTGGTTTGTGACTCGTATTTTTATTACTTTTCGCCCGCATTCCCCCATTCCGCTTCCTTGGCCATGTCTGTTGCATTGTCTGGCGATTTATGGATTTTATTTGGCCACTTTTTACTTTCCTTGTTGGCATTTGTCGCCTTTTGTATGTCTGTTGGCTTATAGCGGACACTCTGTGATGTTATGTCCTGCCAGCATATACATATATGCACTGGGGAAAGGCTTTCTCTGGTTTCCCCGTTTTCTACATGTTTGTTAAATATTTTTTTAAAATAATTTATAGGTAGCTGAAGTTGGCTTAGAGTTAAGAAGTTAAAAGGAAACCTTAACTTGAGGCTAATGATTGTAGAACTTTCATAATATTTATTCTATATGATAATCTTTATTTGAAAATGTTCCAAATTCAAGTCACTTTAATCCAAATTCAACACAATTTTAAATCAACAAAGCTCAACTGTATTTGCTGATCTTATACAAATTTCTTTCGCACTGTGTACCGGCGGCTTACGTATTTATTTATACGAATGCGAATAGGAATGGCTGCAATGTTTTCGCACTTGGCAACACATGGAGTTTGTTTATTGGCCATGAAATGGAGACATTATGGTCACCTCCCACTGAGCCTCTTGATCCCAAAATGTTTGGCAATTCTTTGTATCATCGCAATGACATTAACCCACTTCAAAAGCTGTCTGTCCCATGCCCCATGGCTTACACACACACAAATCTCCCATCAGTTGAATTCTAATTAAATTCACACTTAAGCAACCCCGAAAAGCATTCCAAAAACACACAAACACACTGTCGTTCTCTGACCGTTATGTGGCATGCCACAAAGTTGAAAACGAAGAATGGGGGCGTCCTGTTGGATCCGTATCCCTTTAATGAAACCGCACACGATTCGGCCACAATTTTAGTTTGCACATAAAAGAGAGCGAACAAACAACTATAAACCGAGGATAACAAACGATGATAAGATGCTTAAAAGTAATTACAACGCATATTAAGTATTTATGAAACAATAAAACGTTTAGGCTAACGAGGCCCCAGAAAAGCCTTGGATAAGGAAAAGCCAAAGCCAAAGCCAAAGCCAAGAAACAATCATTTTCAAATTCAGTTGGGTGAAATTGTTTAAAAAAAAAGAAGAAAGTTTTAGGCTCGCCGCCTGGGTGGGCCACATAAAGAAAAGCGGCGAGAGTGTAAGCGGAAATAAAACGCTACAAAATAATAAAATGTTGTCTTGCGCTGGGCAACCTCGTAAAAAATGCCAGCACATAAACAACGGAAAGAAAATGTGTGTGGGGGGAGGGGATTTTTCAAGTGGAGTTTTTCGCCAAAAGGAAAGCACAGGAAGCAAAATAATACTTGCTGCATGCGGGAGCCAAAAAATAATTTTCGGCCAGCGAAAACTTGTCTTGTATTTTGTGTTGAACAACACCTAAAAAGTTGAATACCACTTCCCCTACTTTCTATATCTTTTTTTTGTTGTCTGTCTCTCTCCCTCTGTGTGTGGTGTGTGTGTTCATGTCAAACGATTAGTGCAGGACTTTCAAAAGTTTCTGCGGCTTTGTGAGAGCCCGGAAAAAGGGGACACTTGAAGCTCCACTGGTTGTCCTTTCTAACGATGTCCCGCGAAGTGAAAACTTTTGTGCAAATAGTTTATGGTTATTGCACTTGGCAAAATACACAGAACGAGTATCTATACTGTATGTGGCTTGAATTGTTCAAATGATTTTAATTGTTATAGTCAACATTAATTTGAGGAGTCGTCCCAAAGTTGTAATGGCTCAAAGATAATATGAGCTTTGGCCCCCCCGATTTATCAAAGTTATGAGCGTGAGCAAAGCCACCATAGAATTTGGCCTGCATTTGCGGATTAACCCAAAGGCTTTGACAGACCAAACCTTTTCACCTGGCTACCCGCTGAGTAAGCCCTTAAAAAGGGGAATCCTTTCTAATTAGCTTCAAAGAACCCGCACCATCCACCTGCCTGCATGTGAATATAAACAAAAATATTTGTGCTCCCCGAAATTAATAAAAACCCATCTCGTTTTATGCGGCAAATATGTTGTCAAAATATTACAAAAAAAAAAAACCTTTTTCCCGAGATATACCCGAAATAAACGAAATTCTCAGAAGAGGATTTACAAAAGGAGGCGCAGACAATTCGGCATAATGAGAGGTATCTATAGATGGAGGCCGTGGAAAAATCCCAGGGAAAAATTCCAAGTGAAATACGATAATTATGCGACATTTAGCAGTCGGCGGCGGGAACAACAAGGACCGTCGTCGCATTCAAAGGACCTAATGGCTGTGAGAAGGCTGCTCCCCACGCAGCGAGTGAAAGCGAAAGTAAAAAAAAAAAGGGTTACACCATTTTGGGAAAACGACGGGAAAAAGAACGAGAACGAAAAAATAAAAAACACACAGCGGAAATTACAAGAGCCGCCAGTTGGCGACGAACGAAAAAAGAAAGAAAGAAAAAAAGAGGAGAAATACAGCGACAAGGGCCACAAATGCGAAATGAAATCGAATGCGCGCAGAGGGTAAATGTGTCAAGGGGATGGGCTGGCATGGGTTAACACTAATGTGGGTGTATGTGCGTGGCAATGCGTCGCTCGGCTGGTGGGTTAAAGTTTTTAAAACTCGTTAGTATGCGCAGCGAAACGAAAAATCAACAATTTCTATTTTGATTATATTTTTACCACTGTGCCCGAAGTAGTTTTGGGTTCGTTCCTCCGCAGCCGTTAGCCATTAAATGGCATATTGGTTCTTTTTTTGGTTTATTTCTAGATTTTAGAACAATCGGGAAACGAGAAATGTTTGATTAAACCTTTTGTTGAATATGAATAGAGATGGACGTGCAAAAACTAACCAGAATTTGTGTGAAATCTATCAAGCCAGAGGTATTATTATTCATTTAATTGATATAACAATTTACTCAGCTTACATATAATAAAATGACCTTAAAAGAAAATTGTTAATACGAAAGACATTTATTAGAAATGTTTTTTTTTTTTTATCAAAAATCAGTTTGTTATTGTTATTAAAATGAAATGCAAATTGTTACAAAAATGTAGTTAAGTTTACTCCCTTATTTATATTTCTTTGTAATAAAAACTATATAATAGTAATGTTTATTTCAGTTACTTATTAAATGCTCTATAGTGTAGTATTCTTTGCTCCCTTATTGTACTTATTTACTTTTGTCATGTAAATAAATGATTTATCTTCACAATTACATCTAAAAAAAATAATTAAAATCCTTCAGGTATCCCTGCTTCGAGTTTTATCTTTTTTGTCCCATATTTTTATACAAAAACAAATTAAAAACCTGGCATATTTAATAAGCATTTAAATGAACAAAGTTGTGGTCCCGAAAAAAGTTTACCACCAACTCAATGCCAAAAATGTATGTTTACCCCGGCGTATGCGTGATTTCATTTCTCCACAACAACAACAAGAACAAAAAGTTTTGAATGGCCGATAGTTACACTTTCACCTCAAGGCAAATGAGTCCGTCATAAAATTAAAAGCGTGTGCTCCCCCCAAAGAGCGTTACTATACATGTGCCGTATGCGAATCATCGTAAACATTCTGACCATACTACATATACATATATGACAGACAAATTTGGCTTAATGGCCATGCCCATAAAATGGATTTAAAGCCATTTTTTGTGGTCTACTAAAAATCTGCTGACCGGGCCAGCGACCTCAAAGCCAAATTAATGACAAAGCTTAAGTCCTTCCCCAAAAAAAGGCAGCCGCCACAAATTGCTCAACATTTTTCAGGAACGTATTGCCTCTTTTTCTTTTATTTGCAATTTTCAAATCTGGGAATTAATGCTGCGGTCCAACCTCAAATAGATAAAATGCAAATTCAATAAGGAAAGGCAGGCAGGGCCCATTAAAATGCTTTAGTTTCGTTGATTTCAATGAATTATTAAAAAGTCCGCCCCGTCTACCTGGGGAACCAACCTTGTGAACCTTTTTTGGCCAGCATGTAGGACAAATTGGGCCCGCCTGGCTGCCTGCAAAAATTCCAGTCATTTTGCCAGTCAACTATGCGGCAAAGGAAAGTCACTCAGGAAGGATGCTGCTAGATGGAAGGTGACTCTGGCTGGCCTATTCCACCATTTGTGGCAAAGAACTCTCCTTTGTTTGCCAGCGAGCCGCAAAAATAATTGCCAGAGCAACCGTTTTTGGTAACATAACTACACAGGTTCAGTTCATTTTCCAGCACAAAGTTGGCCAACTGGGTTGCGGTCAGATTTTCGAAACATTTCTGGGGAGTTAATTTGTGGGTGGGCTGCTTTGAAAATAATAAGCTATCATCCACCACAATCGGAAACTGTCTGAGCTGGTAATTTAGTGGAGTGAAAAGAGAAGACACTGCGAAAAAGTATTCCCTTCTCTTAAATAAAGATTAAAGTAAGAATTCTTGTTAGGACCATAAAGAAATTATTTATTTATGTAAGCAACATCATGGAATTTTGTTCAATAATAAAAAAACCTTTCACTGTCAGAATTAGTTCTTTCTATATTTCTTTTTAGTGAAGAAAAGAAATCACTTTCTTTGTATTATTAATTCATGAATTTACTTGCTGCACAGCCCCCGGATAGTTTCCTCTTGCATTTCTTAGCTGTCACTTGCATGAGAGACTTGGTCTCTGGCTCCTGGCCTTGCCTCTCCGCTGGTTCAGGTAGATTTACCTGGCTTACCTGGTCCCGCATGCTTGCATATGCATAAGTCAGAGGGTCTGTCGGAGTGACATGGCCAAAGACTCGTTTAACTGCTACTGCTGCCGGCATACGCTGCGTATGCGCAATCTGCTAAGCAAGTCTCCGGGTCTTAGCCTAATTCCACGTAAGCGCATTACATTCCACAAGCCGTGTGACTCTTGCCATTAACCCACCAGCATTGCAAATAATTTAATATCTGATTTATGCGACGCTGCACACCGAGTGACTTAAGTAAGACCTGAATTCCCGGGAAGCTGGGAATAATTGATGACGGCCGTTCCCTAAACTCCTCCTCCTGCCTGATTTCACCGTTGACTGCCTTCAATAAATATGCAGAAACTTTGGCTGGCAATTTGATGACAGGCGTTAGCACAAGCTGCACTTCTGGCCACATGAACTTTACTCACCCGGATCTCTTAAATATTTCAGAAAATTCATTGAACTTTCAACTCGTTGCCGGTTCTGACACCGCCAAATGAATGGCAATTATTCATGGGATCCTAGACAAAATGTGTTTTATTGAAGTGACAACTATGGAGCTCAGCTTGAGCTGCTTTTACACAATGCTCAAAATTACCAGCTGGCTTTTATTTTTGCTTCCATTAATTTATTTGTTTTAACGAATATTTCGATGACTTATTTTTCTATTTCTATAGAACTACTTTGCTGCCTGTTCAAACTTTTAAATCCTTAAATATTATCCACAAAATAGTTGATTTCTTCGGCAACAAAGTAAGAGGAATAAAAAAAAAACAAAAGGTAGAAGCCGAGAAATTGCATTTACGCGGTTCGTTAGACCAACAAACAGAGAAAAGAAGCGGGGCGAACGGCTCAAAGGCCAAACCAAGTTGGTCCAAAGGCAAATCCGGGTCGTGTTGGGTTTTGCTCTTGGCCAAAAGCACAGAATGGCAGCCAAACATTTCGAGTGGCGGCTGCAGCACCAGCAGCAGTTCCAGAATTATGCTACAAATTTATGAGACGACATAAATTTTGCAATGTTTGTTTTGGCTACACACACACACAGTGTGTGTGAGTGGTGCAAGTAGAAAAACAAACCCAAATATCTAAAGCACACACATACCAGCAGAAGAGGAGAGAGCCAGAATGTATGCTATAGTGTCACGACTATGAAATACCGGGTATTTTCAGTTCTGTAAGAATTAATTTTGAATAACTAAAAGGAGTTTGTTTACGCTCTTTTAATGTTGAAAATTAAATAGTTAATAGATATTTAAATAAAGGATATAATGTGTTAATATATCTTTACTTTATATGCTCTAAATTGAAACCCTCTTTGTCTAAGCTCTCAAATTCCTTAAAACCCGAACTAGTAAACTTTCCTGTAAGTATCTTACAGTTTTTTCCTCAATTTTAAGCTCAATATAAAATAATATTCTATACACCCGTTGTCTGTTACTTGTACCGGGTATAAAGTGCAGCCTTAACCCATCCCACACAGCTGGGGGTCAGAATGGTCCTGCTCCATGATGAATGTCATGCGGTGAAATTTTAAGCCAGCAGAAAAACCCACGAATGCATGCAGGAGATGTGGGGGACGAAGGCAAAAGGGAAGAGTGGCATAAAGGGGCGGTTTGCTGAGAGAAAGGGGAGAGGGCGGCGTATAAACCATTGCCTCGTCATTCTAAAATTGAAAAATGCATGCAACTGTTTTGAAGGTTGCCTTTGCATTGGCGATGGGCGTCTTTCTGGCGAATTTTACATGTCCAATTTTTTGCAGCTCTCTATCTCTCTCTTTCTGGTATTTTCCGCTATACTTTTTTTTCCCACCATTCCCCCACATCTATCCATCTTTCTCACCAGTGTCCTGACAGGCAGCGACCTCCAAGCGCCGGCAAATAGACAGGCATGTAAATTACTGGCACATGTGCGTTACAGGCAGCTGCCACGCCCATCGGCATTATCCCGTTTGACCCCAAAAAGTGCAGAAATTTATATGTGTGTTTGCACGATCTACATGTCCTGCATTGATGCAGTCCACTTCAAGTGCTTGGCCGGATGAGATTCTCCAAGTGGAGTGGGGTAACACCTTTTTTTCCCCTTCGCCCTGCTTTAATCTTGCCGGGAAAAGCACTTGACATCGGCAAGTGGAAAGGAAAAGTTTTAAAATAAACTTAACGAATATTTTGCATATATTTTCAGGGGCTTAAAATGTTAAATTCCAATTTAATTCCTTCTTGGGTTAACAATAAGTTTAAGTTCAGGTAATTTTCTTTCTGCTAGGCAGTAATCTTTTCCCTTTTCATTTTCAAAATCATATCTTCCCTTGTCTCCAATCAAATCGACAAGGGGCTTACTTCAAAGACCGAGTACAACGGACTTAATTGCCTTTTTGGAAGCACTTCGAAGATTACCAGGTTTTTTTGAGACCAGTTCCTTTAATGAGTAACACCCCTGGGGGCGGGATGGAGAAAAACCATTTTGACAGCAACTTGCCGTTGCATTCAAAACGTCAGTTGGATTTTTGCAGCTACATTGGGATCCTTCTCCCCGTTCGACTATTCTGTGCGGTCGCCAGTGACAGCAAAATCTCCGATGTAGCCCCAAAAACTTTGCTTTCGGGTTTTCCCCGAAATTTCCCCTTTTTTTCTTGTCTCTGCCCCTGCTTTCTGTGCCAAATTGCTGGCGTGTCGAGGCGAGCAACACGTCACATGCATAAATGCAATTTTTTCGCCCCCCAGTATGGAGCCCCGAAAATGCAACCCTTCCGCCCCCGCCCCCTCGCCATTCCGCCTGAGCCACCTATGAATGTCATTCTGCAAGCAGAAAGTCAGTGCAACAGTTTGTGATGTTGCCCCTTGGTTTTCCCGTACTTGTTGGCATGGCATCTGAAGTTACTGTCATGTCAACTCTGGCCGAGTAGAACGATATTTTAGCTGAATGTGTGTGCCGGGCTACAGGCTGCGAGCCTGCAGCGGGGGGAGGGGGGGTGGAATGGCAGGCACATAGCTTTTATGTCTATAATTTCTGCAACGAGGCATGTATGCACTCGTTGTTATTGTTGTCAACATGCTGTCCACCAACAAGAGAACAGAACGGAACAGAACCGGACCGAATACACAGAAACCAGCTCGGATGTTAATGGGTGGCCTGGATGCGATCACTTGGAGTGCACTCGGGAAAAAATGTCATTCAAAATTGATTTATTCTTGTATTTTGCAGGTTTTATTTGTTCTAGTAAATAGAAACTTTAATACATAGAATGCATACGTTTATACCTTTATCTTTTTAATTACTAACGTGATGTTCGAAAAAATACCTCATTATATTTCTTGCCTCATTGGCAAAGTGCCTGATAGCTATCCTTCCGGAAAAGAAAAACTGATCGTTATGCAAATCGATATCCTACCCTCTTAAAACATATTTGAACGTGGAACGTGGAAGAAAAGCCGAGTGAAAGTAACAATGCTGGTATTTATCGATTAATGCTGTATACCACATAATTGTGCTGTTAGGCGCAATCACAGAGTTGCCTTGGTTATCGAAACCACTTAAGAGTGCTGTACTATAAGTCTGTTTTCCTTCTTTACTTTGTCTAATTTTTTCCAAGGATAAAAAAATCAAATTCGATTTAAGTTTTTAAAATATCGGAAACAATTCCACCATCATTTTGTGTCAGTGTCTCAAGTACAGAACAGCGACAACACTGTCAACGATTACTGGCAACATAAAGCACATTTAACATGCTATAAACTCGCCACTGCACTGTCCACTGGCAAACATTAAAAGCAGCCATGGGCAGGGACTTTGCTCGAAATTCGATTCCGTTGGCATAATTGAAAAGTTAATTTCGAGAGCTCTAAATTTCAATTAACTTTGCCTGGCCAATGTCGGGATATATGTGTAATCGAAAAATGACAGTCGAGGCTTTCGTCGAGGAACCTTCGGGCTGTCATTACATGGGCACCGGCCTGTACCTGTGTTAACACTTGAGTGTAACAAATGTCTGAAAGTGAGCCAACTGTTCGAGGCATTAACTGCATCTGTCTGGACATCTATTTCAGTATGAATCAAACCACAAATGACAAAAAGGGAGGAGCACACACACAAATAAGTTTAAACAATGCCCAGTTTGGAACGAAGATAGATGCCAATGGCATTATGCCACATATGAATGATGGCCGAGTACAGTAGGATACAAAGTGCACTGGTCTAGGGTTGCCAGGGTTTGCTGAATGACACACTAACTGCATGAGTGAGTGCGTTGAATGAATGGCAATGTCCTCGAATTCATTAGACACTATGGAAAAAAATCCTTATCGGGATAGTAATTGTTTTAAACAATATTTTAAGACAATATTTACTATAAATATTATTTTAGGTAGTTGAATAATTTATCTAAATACTTAATCATTTATATTTAAGGCGCTACAAGTACTTATTTATATCATATTTAATTTAATTAAAGAATCTATTGCTAATGTAGATACTTATCAAATTTCCAACTTGACTTATTTGGAGTTAAATGATTAATTCATTTCCAAAGTATTTCCCGTTAACTGCAACAATTCGCAGCAATAAATTAAATATTCAATACTTTTCCCTCTCTAATATTAAACGTAAGCGAATGCCATTTCATTTTCTAAGTGCACTCTCGCTGCTCGCATCTATTCTTTTCCTTTACAAATGAATTGTTGTTTATTTGTCTCCTGCACACACGCACACTCTGACAAATTGCCATTGTATATTTCAAGGCATTTAACTGCTCCGCGTTTTATGCAACAGTAAATTGAAATAAAGGACTCGCCTCTGAGGGACATTAGCTGTCCATCTGTGCGGATGCACTGAACCCAGGCAACTCGGTCACAATTTCAGCCATTTCATCAGCTTAAAGCTAAATCCGTCCGGAGATGAAATTCGATTTCACCGGGCTCGAAACACACGCCCGTTAAGGCAAATATCTTGGCAGCCGGCGCTTTGTGACATCGTTTGCATACCGAACATGAATTTCAAAGATTTCGCCACCGCAGCTGACACTCGTTAGCATCTAAAGACGGCCTTGATAAGGCCGCGCACAGGAGAAACGTGACAAATGGTGGGCAGGAGCTGTCTGCATTTCGCTTCTTTCTTTTTTTTGCCACCTATGGGTGGAATAATGAGGTGCATAAATTGCCACAAGCCGGGGCTCTCAAATTGCATTATCTATGATCGAAAAATATCACATTAGACGCATAATCAGGCACGCTCGGCATGTCCATCTCTTGACCGGAGATCTCTGTAAATATGCATTGCGGAAAATGAAAAGCAAAATCAAAAATTTTACATGCATCAAGGGGGGAAAACTCCACTGGCTTGTGTGCCACAAAATGATTATGCTAATATTTTGATGGACACGCATAGTGTGTGCATAAATATTCCACTAAAATGTTCCCCAGGCAGTGCTAAATTAACCAGCAACATGATAAAATGTTTGCATCGCGTTCTTCTGACAGCGGAATTCATGGGCTTGATACGAGGGAGTTGGAAATAATTTATTTTCTCTTCACTTTTAGACAAGCAGTAGTTTGAAAAGGCCCCCAAAAAGAGGGAAAGATTTCATTTTGCAAATTAAAATAAATTCAGTTAATTTTCTTGTATGGATTCTACCTTAAAAAAAACTCAAACAAAAATGGAATTCAATTGAAATTGAATGACCTGTAATCTTATAATCTCGACCAATAATTTTCGCGTTCATTCCCGTCTAAACAACTTGTTGACCCTCCCAAAAAAAAGAAAAAAAAAGGAATTCAATTATGCAAGCAAAATGGAAAACTTGGCCCTTAAGATGGGCAACCGCAAGTAAATGAAGGAGCCAGCCAAGGAAACTTCCCTCGGGGTTGAGAGCGTAGCACAAAGGAGCACCGACTTGTGTCAAAGGAAGCCGCTGCCAAAAACACCAGCAACTTTTGGATCCCGGAATTTCTAATACGCTGCAAAATTGTTTGCCTTGCGAGCAGAGAGCGAGCGCTGAAGACAGTTTAACTTTAACTTTCGCTAAACAAAAGCTGGGGTAACTTTTCACGCAACCATCAACTTTACATGAAAATTAAATAAGTGCCAGCTTAAATAACTCGAGGGCTAGTGGAAAAGTAGGAAAAGGAATGAGAAACTGAGGTAGAAGCCAACAAAGCAAGGCTATATAAGGCACGTTGGGAAATAATTCCAACTAAATGAGCACAAATTGGAATTTTATGGAAAAGCATTTTGAATTATTTAGTATTCAACTCTACCCACAGTTTAAGCATAAGTTTTTATTTTTTTTTTACATAAATATGAACAATTAATAGGTAATAATAATGTGTATATTGAATAATTGTATTAAACAATGTGATTTTATAATTATAAATGTAATTTCGATATGCACTTTAATGAAATAGAAAATAATAATAAGCCATTGTAGAAAAATGTTTAATCAAGAGTTACCTAGGTTATTAAACAATTTAAATAGGAACCTGACAAGGATCCTAAATAATATAATCTAACTATTAACAAATGATTTACATTCACTAAAATATTTCAATATTTTCTCAGGGAATCCTTGTGTAGCTTTCATTTTTTCCTGTGCTTAAATAAGTGAGCCAACAAAAAACACATCCAGCTCATACAAAAGGTAACAGCAAACAATGAAAAGACGGCCACGATGGAGAAGACAGGATGGGGTCCAGCCAGAGGAAGTCATCTGCCACTTCCGCCGCAAATGACAGGCAGCCAGGTAAGAGAGCTGAAACGTCCTGCAGATCAGATGGCGATGGCAATAAAATCTTTTAGTGCTGCTGCTGCTTTGACAGCTGCTACTTGTCATTTGCCGATTTTGATTTGGGGCCATGCATAAATATTTATTTAATTTTAACACTCTCGGCCCGGGGCTATTTTGATATCAAAGACAAATGTTGCCGCCCAAAAAGCCAGTTAATTCACAATTTCTATGCTTTTGCACGCAGCCAGCCAGAAGACAGAAAGAGAGAGATCTTAATCAGAAACTATTTTCGGGGTCCTGACAAATTCGTGTCGCCTGCTTGGACATTTATCATCGTTTAAGGGTCTCCCAAGTCGTATATATATATATATATGTATATATATTCCCGGAATCAGCTTGTGCGCCTTGTCACAATCAAAAACTCTTGCAATCATTACGGTTTATTCCAAGCAAATCTCTGGTTCTCTCGCTGGTTTTCCAACTTCATTTTCATTCAGAGGAGTCAGCAAGTTGCCGGCAACTTTTGCTTCCGCCTCGCTTCCCCAGCTGCAACTTTTCTCTGGCAGCTACTTCCCCTTGTCTCCCACATTGGTCTCTCAGCCGATTCTCATGATTCTCATGATTCTCTTGTTCTCGGCGTCTTTGTGGCAGCTGCAAATTGTCGCATTAAAGTTTTTATCTGCCCCTTGTTTGCCGGCTGCACATTGCCAGTTTTCGGCAAAGTCGATTCATTTCAATTTAATGCCACCGTAAATTATGCCTTTGTTTGCGAACATTTCCATTTTTGTCTAGCCCGCACGCAACGTGGCGTATACGTAATCGAATTAATCAGCCGATTGACAGCCCGCAGACGGTATAAATCGAGAAATGAATCACTTTTTCGGTATTAGATGATGATATTAGAACCGATTTCTTAGCA
The DNA here is from genome assembly GCA_018904695.1 of Drosophila parvula. Classification (NCBI taxonomy): domain Eukaryota; kingdom Metazoa; phylum Arthropoda; class Insecta; order Diptera; family Drosophilidae; genus Drosophila; species Drosophila parvula. Next base: position 73,318 of record JAEIIG010031687.1, read on the forward strand.
ACTAACATAAAGACCCATCGTAATCAATTTTAAAAATTAGTGAAATACCTTTAAATAACTTTTTAGTTTCTATACGCTCGTTAAATTATAATATATTTAATCGAATATGATGAGAAATCGTCGTGAATGTACAAACAATTTAAGGAAATAATTTCCATCATAAGTGTATTTATTTTTAAAGTTAACGCGATGCTTAAAAGTTGAGTTAAGCATTTTCGATGGGGTGGAAAAATCAACAAACGTAAAGATAAACTGCCACCTGCTGGTATTCCACAGCAGGATATTAAGCACTTTAATTAACTTGCGGACGCGAGGCATTCGCAAAAGTTTCCGGGCATCAACTTTGAACCGCAAGGTAGTTTATTTCGCAAGGATTGCGGTCGGAACTGTAGCTTCCAGACGTCGGAATGCATTTGCCTTGCCCACTTACCACATTATATGGCCAATAAGGTTATACAGGTATGTGCCTTGTGCCTTCCCGCGGCGTAATTAATTTCTTTGAAAATATTTCGGCACAACCGCTCTTCCCCTCCTTCTTGTGGTACTCGGTTTTAGCTTGACTTTTGGCTTTAGACCTGAGTTATGCACGTGGTTGATTCCGCAAACTTAAAGACAGTTTAATTAAGTTCCGTGCGAGTATAGAAAATTTGGCCGGAGGGGAGACAGGCTCAGTGTCGGAGTCCTGTGAAAATATTGTCCCCAAGCTTTTGGGAGGGCCATAATGCATGGACAAACAATCGAATATGAGAGACAAGGCGGCAACTGACTTTGCCAAAGTATGCAAACAATTTTTATCAAAACAGAAACTTAAATAAAGCAAACAAATTGATGTGACCCCATACTTCGATCTAACAAGATGCCCATCCCCTAGCCACTCCCCCCAAAAGGGAGGAAAACAAAAATGGGTCCAGTATCTTTGGCCCAGAGCACAATTTATTGGCTCGGCATTCATTCATCAGGAGGACGAACTCATCAGACTGTAATAATTTGCTATCAGAGAGTGTCACGAACAGGACGCCGGCGGGTGTGGGTATCAGGGGGTTTTATTTAGGGGGGTTTACTAGGGGGCTGTTAGGGCGTAAAAAAAAGGGGGCGGGCCACGCTCCAGTAGTGGCAACTAAACGCCTCGTGGAGGGTGCTTCGGGGGAGCTTAGCAGTCAAAGTAAAATTGAATAAAGGCACGAACGACAATAAAGCGGTGGGTGGCGATTCTTATCCAAATAAACAAATGCGTGGAGCGGAGTAGGGGAAAGTCAACGGGGATATACTCTCGTAAAGGATTCGGGTCCTTCAATATGCAAAAAAAAAAGGGTATACGGTTTCAAAACCAATAAAAATTGTTGCCCTCTTCTCAAATCTGTCACATACCAGTTTTGAAGAAGGTGTTTCGATTTCTGATAAATATATATTACTTTAAATAAAAATTAAATAAACTAAGCTAAGCTCTAATAAGAACTAAAATAATTGTAATTTATTTAAATATTTCAAATACGATAAATATAAATAACACTAAAACTCACTTCGAATAAGGGAGAAATATAAGGTTTGATAAGCTTACATCAGTTTATTTTATTATTTATTTATTATCAAAAGAATAGGTATTCTTATTGCAATATAATGGATTTAAAATTTATTTAATTATTTATCTTTCCCAAAGCCAAGTCAAGGAGTTTAGTTGGATGAAAAGCAATTAAAAATAACGCAATAAAAACTGTCTCCATTAATTAGATTATTTTTCGTTTGCTTCTCCTTGCCCTTTTCCATATAACCTTGCTACCCTTGAAAAAAAAACAACAAAAAATGAAGAAAGATGGCCCAAAAAAAGAGAAGGAAAACCCGGGCATAGTGGGTGGCAAAATGAGGGAAAATAGGGGCATGGGTACGGATGTGCAATGGCAGTGTAATGTCAAGTGTGCGGAAGCATAAAACAAACTCCTAACGGGTTAGCTAGCAACTCTTTTTTCACTTTCCCTCTTTCCTCGTGTCTCTGTGTGTGAGTGTGTGAGTATCTGTGGGGGTGTGTGCATGTGTGTGTGTGTTGTGTATTTGTCTATGTCAAGTGTCAACATTTACTTCGTGACAACACAAATTGTGGCTGTGGCCATTTTAACACCCGCAACGACTGCGAGTGTGCCAGTGTGAGTCGAAAAGCCACAAGTGTTGTCCCTTTTCGGGATCGTAACCCGCCTGTTTTTCCTAATATTTTGCTGGCATGTGTAACTTTTCCCAAAGAGCGTGTGTGTGTGTGTGTGTGTGTGCGTGTGTGCTTGAGATTTTTCATTTTAGATGTGGTCGCTAACTTGCCACGCATTTGGCTCCATCTCTCTTACTCACTCGACGGTTCCCTCACCGAGCCCGCTAGCTTTTGTGCATTGCAAATGAAGCCACAATAATAAAAACCCCAGACTCTTGTGGTTACACTGTGATAATAAAGGGGTAATATGATAGGATCTTCTTTGATTTAATAGATTTAATTGAATTTCGATTAGAGGTAAAGTAGAT
>JAEIIG010031696.1:0-51009 GCA_018904695.1 Drosophila parvula
TCACGCTCCGCAAAAGTCCAAAAGGTACTACGAGGAGTCTCCCGTGTTCCGAGTTTGAGTCGGAGTCTCCGTGGTGCAAGTATCCCCGCCATGGAGCAAGAGCCGGGCGAGCGAACGGCAAACAAGTTTGCCAACAATGGATGGTCAAGAGCTTGATAAATTTGGCGCAGCGGGCAAAATGCATTGGGAAAATAGAAAACAAATTAGATATTTGCCGTTTTCACCGCTCTCCACTCTCCACTCTTGGCTTTCCACTCTCAACTCTCCACTCTCTTCGCGAAGCAGCGCATTTTCTTCCCGAAAAAAACTTTCTCCGCTGCGTCCGGCTTGCTGTGACTGCCCTTAATGGGCCAAGATACAAATGTATCTGCATCCGAATCTGACACTGCAACTGCATCTGTATCGGCAACTGGCCTGTTGGGTTTTGTACAAAAAAAAAAAAAAAAAAAAACAAATAAACAAACCTATTAAAAAATTAATACGCTTTTTCCTTAGTAAATTAATTATTAATTTTAAACGAGTGTTTGTATGTATTTATCTATAATACTTACAAAACACAGAATAAAAAGGTTAAAAAGGTCAAAAAAAATACCATAAAGATTTCTAAACAATCTGATTTATTTAAATTTATAAATTTTCTACTAAGGTTTTTCTTATGAAATTAATAAACTTAAGAAAAGTATTCAAAGTTAATCAATTTATATATTTAAATAATGTTTAAACCTTCCTTGAAAGCCTGATTGACAGTATTTCAATTTGTGGAAGCCAAGTGGCGGCTATTTCATGATCGAGGCTTATGTCTTATTGCTTTTTTTTACAGTCAAATAGTTGACATGAGCAGGCAGGCACCTATTAGTAAGGATTATATGGGTACATAAATCAAATAATAAGTAATGTGTCGCTTTTAGCGGGTCTTTGCTGTTTTGGTGATTCACTCGCATGACTCACTTGGGTCACTTCAGATCCCAGAACCCACAGCCCACACAAAAATAAGTAAATACAAAACACAACAACAACAACAAAAAAAAATAAGGAAAAATATAACGAAAACCATAATAATTATCAACGGGACATTTGGGCACGCGCTGCGCTCGAATCTGAATCGCCGTCGACGTTGCCGCCTTCGGCCCGCACTTTCTACCAGTTTATTTTTTTTTTTATTTATTTGGAACTCTGTCATTTCTACGGCCTCTTAACTTGGCTATCTTATCAGCACCGACACCGTGTGTGTATGTGCAAAAAAAAAAACAATGGCAAACAGATTTCGTTAAACAAAACCAAAACAACAACAGCAGGGAAACCACTACGACAATCCGAATAGAAAACGCAATTTATCTTTATCAACTGGGGAACGAAATAAGAAGCAAAGGAAAGCAATACAAAAATAATCAAACGAAACGAAATTTAACAATTTTCGTCCAACAAAGTGCTCACCAAGTGTACATCGCAGATCAAAGAGGTTTCAATTCCTAATTCTTATCAGCAATTGCAGTGATTTTTGTTCTGAAAAAAAAAGCAAAAAAAACAAATAGCTCTATAAAAATGGAACTAAACAAACTAAAATTTCAATCAAATTAAGTTCTATTGAATTCTTAATAATCTTTATAATCAAAAGTACGCAGAACAGAATAATTAAAGTGAATAATATTTAATTGTATTTCAAAGCTAAAAAGCCAGTCTTTACATGTTCAGTTTATAGATTACACATTTTGCTGACGATCAGAATTAACTTTTTATATTGGCAGAGTGTCGCTGAATTCGTACTTGGGAATTTTAGGCGCCATCACTGCAGGAACTTTTTTACTCCCACTGCTATTGTTGATAATATCTTTTGCTGTGTCTATTTTAAGCAACTTCTTATAGAATTTCTTATTTATTTAAAGGTTCTCAAGACTCGTTTATTGTAAACTTGATTTTTCCTGGGACTTCCCTTACTTTGTATATAAAATATAACCAGGTAGATCCTACATAGGTGTGCCAATTTCTACATCCACTAATTGGTTGAATAGTTTTCCTCCAATTGAATTAAAGTCTCTATTTTTTGCTTTCTTGTTACTGCTGCCTTGATAACTCAATTCAAATTTATTCCGATCGAAAGAGCCCTGGTCCCTGGCCAGGGAGAATGTGAATGAAAATGGGAATGAGGATAAGGATGCGGCTAAGGATGCTGATGATGATTATGGCTCCCTTGCTGACATTTTGGTCACTCCCTTTCTTTTGACAATATTCTGGAATATATGTACATTTTTGTGTGTTTGAAGCTCCCCAGTGGCAGCTTCTTTTCTTTCTATAAAAGTTGGTCAGGACTCGCTGTTTTTTGTACCTGTCAAGGGATGTATATTGTAAATGCGACAAAAGTACTGTTTGGGAAACATATTACAGACTTAATGAGACTTGAAAATAAGGATTAATTGAACTTTTAACCTTACTTACAACCCATTTAAATTTAATTACTGTAACATTATTAATTATAAGATCTCCCCTTACGTTTTCTGTCTACTTTTGAAGATCTTTCCTTCGGTTTTCTTTTATTTTCCGAAGAACTTGAAGTTATTTCCAAGATAAACTCTGTGAATAATCCAGAGAGAGATCTCCGGAATTTGCTGGATTAACTAACGGGTATTGTGGAAGTCGGAAAACTCGCGACTACTGTTATTGCGATTTGGATTTTCTTTTTATTTTTTTTTATTGACACCCCCCCTGTCCCGCCACTCTGTTCCCCAACCCAACTCAACCATCGAACATTCCCGAGAGAAAGATATAGAGAGACCGAGAGCGAGGTGAGAGAGACCCCTGACTTCGGCTCGCCTCGTGGCTAGATCCTTCGACCAATCAGAGAGCAGCTTGGACGCTTCGTGAGCCGCTTCGGTAGTCGTGTTGTTGTTGCATAATGGGCAAAAGGCGACGGACAACGACAAGTGTTGGCCGCCACACAACAACACAACAGCAAGAGCACAGCGAAAAAAAAAAACAACTGGCAAAAACCCCAACAAAATTCGGCCGCAGAATGTAAAAGAGCTTACAACACACACAGGCACACACGACGCCCGCTTAGAGTGTACGAAGAACGAAGAGCGAACGTGTTGCGGCTCTCGTGTATCGCTCGGCTCTCTTCGGCTGTCGTTCGGGCGTCGTTCGGCTGGCTAGCGCGACAGAGCGGCAGTGCTGCTCTACCTGTCAAACCGTTATAACGCGTCAGCGCAACGCGGACGCGCGCCAAAAGAAGAAGAAGAGGCAATAGCAACACGCATTGCATCGCCGCAGCAGCCAAAAAAAAAAACAGAAAAACAAAATATAAAAACAAAAAAATCACCGCAGCGACTGCGGCAGCAACGTTGCATGTAAAGCTTTGTGATTTTTTTATTTGTGTGTTTTTTGCCCAGTGTTTTACATCTCTTTTTTTTTGCGGTGTCTTCTCGTGTTTTGTTGTTTTTGCTTTCGTCGCAGACAACAAAAGTGGCAAAGTTTTCGCCGCGGAATTGCTCATACGCCCCGTCTCACACACACACACACATACACAGAGAGCGCCGACAGCGCGCGCGTTTTGTGTTTTTTTTTTGCTATGTGTCGCTGGTGACGTGCAAAATAATAATAATAAAAAAAGAAAAGAAATAATAATAATAAATACAAAAGTAGCTGCGAAAAAAAGTGGGCAGCAAAAATGCATCGAAATCAAAAGCAAAACAAAAGAGAGAAAAAACAAACCAAAGTCGAAATCGAAATCGAAAAATAAATAAATCATTTATTATTAAAACATTGCAAAGTAAGCCTCCACACACACACGCACAGGGACTGGCTCACCAACACATTCTTGCACACACACACACACACACACACTTGGGCAGGCAGGCAGATAGAGCAACAAGTTTGCGTGCCACAAAATTTCCATTCGGCAAAATTTTATTTGCGTTTTTGTGTTTTTGTTTGTTTTCCGTTTTCTGCTTTTCATTTTTTTTTCTGCTTTTCAGTTTAGTAAGTAGTAAGCAGTAAGTGTGATTGCATTTGCTCATTTATTATTGAAATGATTATTTTATCAGCGGATTAACTTTATCTTGTTTTCCGTTCCGTTCGTGGAAATATCATATATGTATATATGTACATAACATATATATTTAAATGCTCGTCACTTTGAGTTGCAATTCAATTGAAATATTTTATATCGAATTTCTGACATTTCTTTGCCTGAACTTGAGGCCCTGCACCTTTTTTTTGTCTGCTTACGTTGGGCTCTGGAATGAGCCGCAACTGCAAATGCAATTTATTTAAGAGCTATAAGAATTTCACAAGGCTTGGAAATCTTAACAAGCTTCTAAAAGTGACTCTTTTTCTCAATCAGGTGATATTTTTCATGATTAGTAGAACTTATTGGGGGTTTCTGGTACCTAACTAAGTTATATTCTTAAAAGCTTATAACTGGCTTGTAAACTTTGTTTTTATTAGTTTTAATTGTGGCCTATAGTTTATTTTAAACTATTTAAAGGCTTGCAAAGGCTTTAAATGCTTAAAAACCCAAGTATTATAGCATTTCTTAAGTTATTTCTCTTCTTTAGTTTAATTTGAAGTGATTACAAGAATATTCTTTCGAAATGTCAGCTAGTTTTAACTTTATTTGCATAAAACATGTATTTGTTGTTGCAAGAAAGCCTTAAATATATTAAATAAATGAAGAAACATCCTTGCTTTTGGGTCAAAATCTCTAAATTCTAGGTCAAAATAGTTGCCAGTTCTAGCCGCTATCCTTAAAGTTGGCTAAGGTTTGTTGACATTTTTCTGGGCTTGGTTGGTGGTTCCCTCAACATTCTTTATCTTCCCATGAATATTATGTATATATAAACTATATATATACTATATACATATATATATGTTGCATATAGTATGTTAAGACACCCGGGGCCATGTGGACACTGCCAACAGTTGGCGTATCTGCTTAGATCCTGGCCTCGTCCTTTTTTCTTCTCGGTTTCTGTTTTGAGCGCTAAGTACAAGAGCAAAGTATCCTTCTGCCGCCGCCGCCGCCGCCGCTGCAGCACACACCTTTGCACTTTAATTCCTGCCGTCTTATTTAGCATCTGCGCCGGGTGTTACTTGAAAAAAAAAAAAAAAATAACAGAGGAAAATAAAAATAAATAGGGGCGAGGGAGAGGGAGAGGGAGAGCGACAGCAACAGCGGTTTCAATGTCAATAAGAAGCGTCGCACACACACACACACATGTGGCCTGTGCACGCGTTCAGGACGTGCACACGTACGCACACACTCGAGAGCAACAGTTCTTATATCCTTCGGCTGGTTTATCCTTCTTCTCTCGATTTCACGCTCGTTAAGCCGGCCGCTCTCTCACCCTCTCTCTCCCTCTCTCTCACTCTCTCACTCTCTTGCGTTGCGCCTCTTACCTGCCCCTACTTCCCTATCCTTCCTCCTGCTCTGGCCCTTGTCCTTTGGCTTATTGTTGTTATTATACAGGACCCCGAGTGTCATATGTGGCGAATGCGTAATCCGGAGAGCATTCTTTTTGTTTAGGGATGGAGAGCAAGGGTTTCTCCATTCTCCATTCTCCTTGCTTATTTCCTGATCATAAGACACACGTCCTCGATCTGCGTTTTATCAAGGATAACTCGGAACAGGATCTAAGCTGGCATGCCCAATGCGTAAAATAAATATAAGATGTTAATAGGAAAATAGGAAATCCCTTACAATGGAGATCGATTGAAAGTAATTTGCCAAAATATATACCTCGATATATAATACATATACTAATTGAAAGAAGAGAGGAAACCTTCTGTATCTTATAAATATTTAATTAGCACATCTATTAAGGCCCATGATTGACCTATTTTACTGGAACAACTATTGATTTATAGACCACAAGGTGTTATGGCCAATGTCTCGTTTCAGGGAGATTTTTATTTTCCGTTTTTTTATTTTCAAATTGTTGAGAAACAGAAGTCGTCTGCTTTAATTGCTTTTGGGTTAATGCTTTTATTCTGTTTCAATTAAATGGGGAAATTAAATTACCTGAATTACCTGGTGTTTGCCTGCAGTTCTCGCTGTGTGTGTGTGCTTGTGCTTGTGCTCTAAAGTTTTGCAATCTTGGCTTGTCCGCTGGATTTTTAAGGGTTGTGGACACCCCTACTCAAAAGCTTTGGCCCTCGCACACACATGCATTAAGGGTTATATATACATATATCTATATATATCTATATATACATATATTATATATATATATAGTGACTTGTGGAACTTGTTTTTGCCTGCGACGCACTTTGAAATGTCCTTGAACGCGGCGGCATTTGATAGTTGCTTTTTGTGTGTCGGTATCGGTGTCGGTGTCGCTGTTTTTGGCACTGCCCTACTATATATATTATATATATTCAACTTATATATATACATATATGTATATGCATGTACATGTCTGTGCGCCTTGGATTTTGTCAAAAATTTGCATTTTGCAGCCGCACAACAACTGAGGAGAGCTACCACAAGTCAAGTCCAAGTCTAGTTGAGCCGCGTGGAATCGATTCGATTGGCAACTCATAAATAAACATGAGTTGCTTTTCGCTGGCTCGCTGGCAGGCTGCTGCTGCTGGCTGGGCTCGATCGTTAAGCGGCAAACTGCACATGTTCTCTGGAAGCACCTTTTACCCCCCACCATACCCCCGTTCGGCTTCTACAAATCCGTACAATAACATCCATAGACCATAAAGAATCGACATAACTGTGGCACTATTGTAAATGCAATTAACTGTTGTTCTCTGCCACCGCTGCTGCGCAATTGAATGTCGTCGTCGTCGTCGCCGTCGTTCGACATTGGATAACCCGAAGGGGTTGCCGCAGGGTACACCTATAGACTATATAGTCTATATAGTATGCGATTTAGGGGCAGTTCGGCACACGTCAACTCTATATATGGTAAAGCTATTATAGGCAGCCGCTGGTTCCATTTAGATATCATCTTTGTGGGCCAGTTTTCAATTTAGTAAACAAACCTCATGTCACGTGTCACCGAGAATTTTGTCAACATTTTTATTTTTTTTATTTTTTGGCTTAGCTCAACTTCATTTTAACTGCGCAATTTTCTGGTAGATTATTTAGTAATTACACAACTTCGTGTTCGTATAAACTGATTACTCATTTGAATTGATCATCATCATATTCTTGAGTTTCTCTGCTATCATATTACCTTTAAATACTTTTCACCTTTTTGCTACAAGTTGTTGCAGAGAGTGCACCTGTAGTTGCACGTTGAAGTTGATTTTCAGCGAAATATAAACTGATTTTTAGAGAAACATTGATAGTTTCATTAGATATTGTATAGTAGCTGCACATATCATTCTTTTTAATTGAATTCGTTATAAGAAATTCACTTCAGATCGCTTTCTCGCTTCTCGTTGCTTTCTACTCGTTATTAATTGAAATATTTTAATTGTAACGATCTAGTTCCATGATCATTTTGTTATTCAATTTATGAAAGAGTAACAATTTTTAGGATCTGGAACAAACATACTTGAATGACTTGGGATTACCTTTAGCAGATATCACTCTCTTCGAATCGCTCTCTCTCTTCACGCTTCTCGTCACTTCCTACTCGTTATTAATTGAAATATTTCATCATAGTCCGGGACATATGTATGTACCTACTTGCATATCTTGGGATTACCTATAGCAGATATCACTCTCCTTTTTTGATTAATTTTTTCTATGGAATTCGTTTTGGATCGCTTTCTCGTTGCTGCAAACCTCTCTCGTTGCTTTCAACTCGTTGTTAACCTCTCTCGTTGCTTTCAACTCGTTGTTAATGGAAATATTTTATTATAATATATCTAGTTCTTTGGAATATTATTATTATTGGTTCTAATAATCAAATCTTAGAGTTCTTTATAAACAAATACTGAGAGTTAACTTTATATATTGTATATATCATGGTTTTATCTCTTAGATATAGATGATTTTAAAAGGTTAATAATCTCTTAAAGCTTGGCATTACCTATAGCAGATGTATCAACTCTCTTTTTTAAATAATTTCTTCTATGGGATTCTGTTTCGGCTCGCTTTCTCGCTGCTTCATGTTTCTCTCGCCGCTTCCTACTCGCTCACCCGCCCACACACTAGTTGCTGGCGCTGCTACTTACTCTCCCTACCTCCCTCCCTCCCCCTCTCTATTTGGACTGCCTTTCGTTATCGCTCCGCTTTTCTTGGCGTCGCCGGTTGTGTGACCTTCGCATAGCAAAGCGTCGCCGTCGACGTCAGTCAACAGCTTCGCTTATTATAAAAGTATTACGAGCATTCATTTAGCTTATTTTCGCTGGCTATCCAAGTCCACGCTTTATCGCATAGTTTCGTATATGTTAATTCGCCCCCGCCCTTCTCTGCCTTTTCTGCTTTTCTACTTTTCTCTTCCCTTCCACACACACTCCACACACACACACACCGCACACCACGCCACGCCTTTCAACGATGTTAGTTCAGCTACGAATTCTCACAAAAATAATGAACTCACACTCTCACACCGAAAAACTCAGTCGGCGGACACCACAAACTCCGAAACCGGAAGTCATCGAAACATGTTTCTTCTTCTACTAGTATGTGCCCATTTTTTTTGTGTGTTTTTTTGCTGCCTCTCTTAGTTTTTTTTTTTTTTTTTTTTATTTCTGTAGCCATATTCGGCTTCCCCATAGAAAGTAACGCGCTTTGGGTGAATTGAAATCGGAATGAAGCTGGGAAATACCCCATGTTTCTCCGTGGAGTCTTATCAGGAACATACAGAGGGGGGAAATTTATATTAAAAGTTGATAAATCAAGCTTAAAGTTATATTGAGTTCATTGTGTATTTCTTAAGTTATTTATTTAAACACTTTCAGGAAATGTTTCAGGCACAAGACCATTTTCCTGGTTCTGCAAAGTATCAGAACTTCTCTAGAATTTATTTAATTTGAAATATGCAACGAATTTTCTAGAGAAACTCTTTCTCTTCGCTTGGTGCATTCAAATTCTCTAGAACTCTCCATAAAATCTACAGAAACAAGCTTAAGATTACAATCAATTTTATTCTAACAAATAATTCTTTGATCGAAATTAAACATCAAATTATATTTATTAGCTAAGCTTCTCAGCAAATTTCGCAATTTAGATTCAAAAATCGCTTTTATTATTGCAATTTTGGTAATTCATTTCGCGCCCACTTTATTTGTGTGTATTGTTTCTGCTTTTCTGTTTATGGATTCTCCGTAAAAAGTAATTCGTATCGGGTGAATGCAAATTGGAATGAGACTGGAAATAAGAGCCCATCAAATAGTCGGAATTTGTATGCAATTTTGCGGTTTTAAGTTATCAAAAGGAGCCAGCAATAAATACAAAAAAATACACAACAAATTCCACACTCTGTTGGCGGCTCTCTCTCTTTTATTAATGTGAATAATTTCTAGAATTCTGTATAGTTTCTGACATATCTTCGGTCAAGGCAAGGTTCTAGAGAAATAAATATAGAAGTAGCTTTTCACATTGCTTATTCTTTAGTTTTTTTCATGTTAAAATAATTGAGGTAGTTTCCTCATTTCTTTCACTTAGTTTTGACATTTTTATTTTGAATTCTGGAGTCTAGGAATTTAGCATTAGAAAATAAGTTATCATTTTTCTATTTTAGGGATATTTTCTTGGTATAAATCGTTGATTATTTTTAAATATGTATTTCAAATAGCAAAAACTTAATTGTCGCTAACTAGTTTCTTATCATATAACCGAATAGTTTCCCGGGAATTTCACAATCAGTTTTTATTCTTGATTCTCTGAATATGTTGAGTTCTTTGGAATTTAATTTTGCATTTTAATTCCTTGAATTGTGGAAATACGTGTTGATAAGAGAATAAATTCCAGTGATGATTTTTATTTCGTTTAGTCAGTGTCGGGATTTTGAGGTATCTCGGTGACTCTTCAAACCCATAAAATTGTCTTAATTAAATAAAGATTTTTTCGGGGATACAAATAAATGTGGGGTGTGTGTGGTGTGTGGTGTATGGTGTGTGTCTGCCTTCTTGTTCCTCTCAAATTGACACTTAACTTCAAAACGGCAGCAGCTACGATAATAACAATAAAACAAAGCCAGAAAACCTCAAGTGAAACAAAATAAAACACAAACAAGCTCGAGACAAAGCAAAGAAAAACAGAAAAAAAAAACACAAATAGTCTAGGAAAATTCCATTCCATTTTCACAGACAAACAAATTGTGAATAAGCTCTCTCTGGAACTGCTCCTTGTCCCCCCCAAAATTTTAGCATAAAACAATTATAATTTCTAGTTGTCAATTTCTGCTTCGGTTATGTTTGAGTCAAAAAGTTAACTCGCCGAGTTTCAAGAGGGTTTCCCAAACCGAAACGAGATCCAAACTGAGGAGATTTTTGAGCAGAGAAGATCTCATTATGTCCGGATTGTGTGGCCGAAACATTTCCAATTGGGTTTCGTTTCACAACAACAAAAAAAAGAAAAAAGAAAAAAACTCAAAAATTTGCATATCAGATTTCATCCGTCTGTCTCTCTGTCTCTGTGTGTGTGTGTGTGTTTTCTGCTCTTTTTTTTTCTTTGTTGTGTGTGCGGGCATTATGCAAAAATGCTAATTGAAATGTGTTAATTTGATTGGCAGAGGTCCGACAGCTGACGACGCGATTTTTAGCTCTCGGCTTCGAGCCGTTTTTCGATGTTTCTTTTTTTTTATATACTCTCCTTGCTGGAGTAATCCGAAATATACGAAATATATTCTAAATCACCATCAAAAGCCGAGTCAATCTAGGCCTTGTCCGCTTGTCCGTTTGTCCGTCTGTCCGCGAATAATTAAAGTGTGAAATTAATAAGTTTGCTCTCGGCTTTGATGCTTTTTTTATATACCCTCCTTGCTGGGTATTTCAATAGTAATCCGAAATATAGGAAATATATTCTAAATCAGCATCAAAAGCCGAGTCAATCTAGGCCTTGTCCGCTAGTCCTTCTGTCCGCGAATTAATAGGATTTTTGATAGAACCTTTGCTGTCTTTCGTCTTGCTACCTTCAAGGGTATATAAACTTCGACTTTTCGAACTTAGCTTCCTTTTTGGACTGTTTTGATTTTTAAACTTTTTGTTTCTGTTCGGTTTCCGAAAAGTTAGTCGTAAAAACTAGGCAAACCGAGCTAATGAATAAATATAAAGTCATAAAACCGAACTGAGCAACATAAGCAAGATAATAAAATACACACACACACACCAAAGTGGCGATAAAAAAATACGCGCTCTTTATTTCTAGCTCTAGCTGTCTCTATGTTTTATTTAATTTCATTTGATTCTGTATTTTATTTTGTTGGTTTTTTGGTGCCCGCACACTTACCATATAATTGCCGCCAAAACTAGTGAAGAAAACAAACTTAAACTAAAACGAGAACTGGAACTGGAAGTAAACAAATGCAAAACAAATACCAAGAAAAAAAAAACGACATCAAAAACTCAAGAAAACAACAAAAAATAATAATGCCAACTAATTGAAAAACGCGGTCGCGATTCCCAAAAAATAAAAAAGAGGAAAACTAATAATATAGTGAGAGGGGAAGAGAGAAGTAGTTAGGTGTGAGTATTTTGATGTCAATTTTCATCGTCTTTCTCAATTTCTCTGTGTTGTTCGTTTCTTTGTTTGTTGCCATTGCCGTTGTTCTAATTGTTGTCTCGTTGTGAATTAAATAATTAAATATTTTTACTCGTTGTCTCCTTGTTGTTGCTCATCCGAAACATGTCTCTTTCGATTAAATCTCTCTCTCTCTCTCTTAGGAGCTCTTTCCGACTTGAAATCACACTTTAAATCATTGCAATTGCACCGAAATTATCGATTTTCTAACCAAATTACCTCAATTCTAACTTATCTCATTGCCCACAAATTATGTATGTGTGTTTCATTGTGTGTTGACATCATTTCCTTGGGATCATTACCTATTTGCTTGTACTAATTTATTATTGTCACCATTTCTCCCATTGTAGTTTCTCATTATTTAAACAAATGTCTTTTATACTATAGTTGTAGCTGTCTCTTTTTTTTCAACTTTTAATGGAGTTATTCGGACTTCTGTGATTCACAAAAACATTTACAATCGAAAAGTAAAAGGCTTTAGAAACAAGTTTACAAACTAAAGTTTCTGATTTAACTAATACAAATGTTGTAAAGGTGTTTTTGATTCAGATCCCTAAAATGTGTGTTTTTGTTAATCATTTAAAAGTTGGACATGTTTTTATTAGCAAAAATAAGGTCCGGTTTCTACACTCCCTGTCAAAATTTATCGATCAGATAAAGTCCCGGGTTGCTAGTGTGTAAATGCCCAGACTCCCTGCTAATCTTTTCCGGCTCGGGAAAAATAATACATAGCTGTATTAGAGACAAGAAGAAACAACTGTTTTCGATGGTTTCGATAACCACAGCATCTCTTGGATTGCGCCTTACAGCACAATTAAGTGCTATACAGCAATAATCGATGATTAACAGCACTGTTACATTCACAATGCTATTCTTTCACATTCAGATACATTTTAGGAGGGCAGAAAATCGATTTCTTTTACGATAGAATTATCTGGTGGCTATCTTTTTCGGACAGATAGCTAACAGGCACTTTGCCAGTGAGTTTCTACCCTCATATACCTATATAGACATATATATTTTAGTAATACCGCATTACTCCTCGAATCTAATTTATAAAAGGAGAATATTTCAAAAACTCAATTATATTTGCAAAAGAAAGAGAACAAAATTACCCGAAACATTAAGTTATTCTGCGAAAGTAATTGAATTAATAAATTAGGACTTGTATAGTTAGTTATTGTTTTAAAAGACGTCTGCATTTTGGACCCTTACCTTTGCCGGTGTATGTGTGTGCGTTGTCCTGATAACTATCTTGGCCAGGCCATTAGATCAGTCAGTCACCTGGTCATACCTGGGACCTGTCCCGAAACCCGAGACGTCTTAAGAAAAAAAAAGGAAGTGAGCAATGTATAAGTGTAGCTCCTTCATTCACAGTTGCCCCGAGTGAATAATGAATGGCGACACGCCCACTTGTCCCGCAGCAAAAAAAGGGATCGCTTCGGCTCGAGATCGGGGTACTACGCGATGTCAATTGCCCATCCTGCAGCCGGCTTCAGGGCCTTCTTCGCTTCACTTCGAAGTAAAGGGGAACCCCTTACCCTTAAGGACTTGCCAAGTGGTGACTGCTTCCACATGTCGAACGAGAAGAACAGCTGACTCCGAACTGTGCAAACTGTGCTGGTTTCGGTGCCAGCCCCGCTCCTCACCTGTCGCTGGCTTGTGGCAGGTGCCAAAACAAAACCGCAAAATATTGCCTCTCTGCCGGCGGTTACCTGGCTGGCTGGCTGACTGGCTTACCTGTTGTCGTCAGTCGGGAGTCGGCAGTCGGCAGTCGGCAGTTGAGCGCAATTTAATTGAATTTTATTTCAGTTTGTGGAGCGGCGGTATTAGGGCAACGCCCCCCTCTCGCACCACACCGCCTGCTGTTCTCCACCTGCCACCGCTGCCGTTCTTCCGTTTTCAGCTGTTAATTCAAAGTAAATTATGTATTTTGCATAATTACAATATTTGACTTTTACTCATGACTGCACGCCACATCCCACAGAGGGAACAGTCAGCCGCAGCAGCCGCAAGAAACCTTAAAAAAAAAAAAACTACAAAAGAATATGTACAAGGGGTCTGTGTCTTCCTGGTGCAAGAGGCCCCAGCCCTCTTCCTCCTTCCTTCCGTTCATTTATCTTCTTTTTTGTTTTTGTTGTTGGTATATATTGGCCTGTTCCAAGTTCTCCAGTTTCCCAGTTGCCCGACTCCTTAATCTCGACTTATCGCAAGAAATTTAAGTTACTCCGTCGCTTATAGCCTCTGATTAATGGCATATTCGCTGCTGGCTCTAGATCTTAATCGGTTCTTTTTTTTTATCGTTGTTGCACCTTTGTAGGGCTGCTTACTTAATCACTAAATCTACTTGATAACAAACTGAAAGGCCAACAAGAAGAACATTTCAAGTATAGTATTTCCATCGAGAAGAACACCTGTTCAATAACTTGATACCTTTAATGCCACTAAGTACTTCATATTTGCCCA
This sequence comes from Drosophila parvula, assembly GCA_018904695.1. Lineage (NCBI taxonomy): Eukaryota > Metazoa > Arthropoda > Insecta > Diptera > Drosophilidae > Drosophila > Drosophila parvula. The sequence continues at coordinate 14,105 of JAEIIG010031696.1, forward strand.
TAATAACTTGATTTATTTTCTGTAAAACTAAAGCCTAGAAGTTAGATGTATATAATACCAGAGAAATCTAGGCTGAAATATGATTAAGAACCGTTTTATAAGCATAATCAATGTGATATTTATTTTAATTCTGTGTGTATGCCGTCATTGTGTACTTGGCTGGGCCCATAAATCAAGTGACTCATGCTTAATTACACCACATTTGATAATTCTATTTTTCTACAACCCAAGTGCACTCAGAGTTATATATAATTCTACTATATATATATATATTTATATATATGTGTACCTCTCTGGCTGGGTCCCTTTCACCCAGAAAATGATGGGGAGAAAACAAATTTCGTCGCTTATCGATTGTGAAAGGAGAAAGTTGGGCTTGCTTCTTATTTTTTTTGTATTTTTTGGGGACTTGCTGCAGGACTGCAGCGCCTTGGGGGCCATTGGATGAGTTATGGTTGCTAAATGGTTACGATCTCTGGTATCCCAGATCCGATCGAAACAGGTGCTCTGTGGGCGGGGGATGGTAGCGTTCCTTTGAGGGCGTGGCACCGTTTGCGTGCATTTAATTACGCGTAATTATTCACTTAGTCGGTTATGCCAACAGCAAAAGGCTAAAGACGACAACGATGATGATGATGATGATGATGATGATGATGATGGGAACGTTCATAGTGGCCCTTAATGGGAAGCGTTTTTCGCTAATTGCCCAAGCCACGATCCCGGTCTCTGGGACTCGCTGGCATTCGGGATTCGGGAATTTTTTTTAGCTGGAGCTTGTAAACGATGTCTAACATGTGTTCGCCGCCCCAAAGTGTGTGGCTTTTATCACATTTTTATGCAGTTTTCACGTGATTCATGGCGTTAACTAAGTGCCACAGAAAAGTCAAATGTTTACCCAAGACAAAGGGGCTACAAGCGAGTGATAAAAATATAAACAAAATATATAAATACAGTATCTAATTACGAACAGTAAATAAAAACCCGATTTCTTTGTTGCTTGCAACTTAATCGCTAGATTATGTTTGAATTTAATCAGAGAAATTCGATCCAATTCCCCCATAATCTTCTTCATATATGTATGTGGTAACCATTCTCTTTTGACCCGTATTGTCCAACATGGAATCTAAAGACATTCACCAAGCTGGGCTCTCCATTGATCCAGAAGAAGCTTAAATCGATGCCAGCAAACAGACTTTCTTTTGAGAGTTAATTTGTTACCTGGATTTAGATCATTCCTTTTTTTTCTTTAAGAATGCCTTTTGCAAAGTTTCTTTAAAGTTTGTAGTGTCTTATAGGAAATTATATAGGTTTTCGTGTATTTGGGATATTAAATAATTTGTTTTTTGTATAAAAAAAATGTATGTTAAAAAGTTGGCTAAATAAAAGTAAAGGTAGCACCTTTAAAAGTTTATAAATTTGGTAAAGTTTAAGTTTTTAAGCAGCGATGCCCTATAGTTAGACTCGTGAGCTTGCAAGCTTCGCTGCCCGAGCTCTGCTCACACCGACAGTGTAAGCGTGCTTATGGCCTTGGCAAAGACAGCACGGTCTTACTAGTCTAAGGTGTCAATGCATGCGTGTGGGCATCTCTGCTTTAATTATCCCCTTTATTATCACTCACAATTTTAAGAATTTGAATTGAAAAAAGGAAAATATGAAATGTTTGATGATTATTCACACTCTTTAATGAATTTAAATACCTTGAAAAATGGCAATAAGTAAAGGTTTTAAAAGGCTCTCAAAGGTCCAACTCTTTTATTTATTAAATTAGCTGTGTGAGTCCCCAGTTAGGGTGGGGATCTTCTTGTATTAGCGGGCACTGCTCGGCCACACTCAATTTGATTAAATTTGTCGACTTCAAAGGGTTATGGAAAAGCGGAAATAAGATTATTTCATATTGAAGTGGCAGCCCCCACCTGCCGTCTTTTACCTTTCTCGTGGCGCCCAACCACTCGCCCTTCCATTCAACGTGGAATGACAAAAGCAGGTTGACGGATGGATATATATATATAACATCCACACACCCCAACTCGGTGTGTGTGTGTGTGTGCGATTGTGTGTAGGTCAAGTGCAGGCGTTGACAAATTGTCGTCGCTGTTTGCGTTTGCGTGCTGTTTTTGCACAATCCTTGTTGCATTTGACAGGCGATGGCATAAAATAACAATAATGATGACAGCACCTGGCCTGCACTTGAGCGCCATCTATCCGGTGTCATCCCCTTATTCCCCATTCCATCAACCGCAGCGCTACCTGCCGCCTGCCATCGTCATCAGATCTAGAGTGCGTCTTCAGACCAGTGTTGTCCTAATTTTATTTAAAAAAAAATGTAAAAAAATAATACTTATGCATAGGTTTGTAAATGTTGGTACAATGATTATGTATTTCTGAAAAAGAGGAAATGTAATTATTTTTACTAAAACAAAATCTGATACTTAAAAAAATATCTATGAATTGTTTAGAAAACGTTCTAAAATTATAATGTTTTTCTGATATAGAGCCACTGAAATTCGTTTAACTAAAACCTTACTTTCATAGAACTAATTTACATATTATATGTATATCTGTATTTATTATATTTATTCGATAAATACAGGTACTTAAACTTCCTTGAACATTTATTTGTCGCTGCCTAATTGTTTTAAATTTCTCTAGCTAAATACTCATTGGATTTACAATGTGTTATTTATGATATTTGAGCTCTATATTTATTTATTGTTGATTTTCTCTATCTTGCTAATTCAAATCTAGTTGGAATTTATTTTAACTATAAAACGTAATTTCCCATAAAAAGTTGTGTGTATTTTGACTATAAAATAGCTAAATGCACAGCACTACTGCAGGCGTTTATGGCGAGTGACGTCAGCTCTATATGTGCTACGTGCCGATGTCCCTGTCTCAGTCGCTGCCTCTGCCTCTGCTGGCGTCGATTTTCACACGCTGCAACTTCAACGGCAATTGTTATTGTTATTGCTGCTGCCGTTCTGCTGCTGCTGCTGCTGCTGTTGTTGTTGTTGGGTTTGGGTCTTCGGTTTTCGGTTTCGTTAGTCGCCTTTTGGCTTTTTGGCTTCTCGATGCTTTTGCGCCGAGAACAGACGACAAGTGACACATCAGAAAGAGAGTAGCAGAGAGAGAGAGAGAGTGAACAGGAGTGGGTGGGAGAGCAGTCGTTAGCACTTGTTGTTCAAAGAACTCGTTTCGGTGTCGCCCTCTGGCGTCGAGTTGTTGCATCCGCCACCTGATATCTCCATAAAAAAAAACAACAACAATTCTAGACTTTTCCTTCCCTTCCAGCCAGCCCATGCCACCCCCTTCTCTGGTTTCTAACACTTGAAAGATTTTTCCAAAGAAAACACTCCTGACAATTGAAGATTTTTCTTAAAATGAAATTTGGAAATTTTGTTCTGTTTCGCTGGGAATTTGTATGAAAGGAATATGTTTTTAAATGTCAAAAACATAATTAAATCAGTTACTGCTTAAAAATAAACATTGCAACGGTATTAAAAAGTGGCTTAAAGCATGCAACCAATATTAAAAACAATAAAAACTCAATACATGCCTTAAAAATAACTCGGAAATCTATGATAAACCACTAAGACCTGTTGGAAGAACATTATAAATCTCTATAAACTATAATAAAAAACAAATCGACAATTAAAAACTCAACAAATTCGAGATAAATTATAAAAGAAATTAAAACGCCAGCCAAATCTCGCGCAAAACGCCTTAAAAATCGCGATAAATAAATCTAAATATATCGATAAATGTTCGCGAAAACACTCTCTGTGTGTGTGTGCGTGTCTCTGTGTTGTGTGTGATTTTTCCTAATTTTCTTTCGTGATTTTTACAGCAAAAACTTTGAATAAAACAAAAGAAATGCGGTGAAATTAGCAAAAACTATTTGAAATTTAATAAAAAAAAATATAAAAAAAAAGAATAAGAGTTGCCTTAACAATGAAACTTCCTTGTTGACATACATATATACATATACATATATATACAAAAAATACATATACAGTATACATATATATACACAAAAAAGAAAGCCTATTATACACATATATATACACAAAAAAAAACAAACCTAGCATCTAAAAAATATATACAAAAAAAAGCACACACCCATATATATATGTATATATATAAATATATATAATATATATATATTTTGTATACGAGCGGAAACGCGGGAGATTTTATTTAAATCGCCGATTCGAATCGAAGATGCGCCTAAAAGAGACCACAAAAAAGTCGGCAGCAACCACAAAATCCGCCGCCACCGTCGCCGCTGCCGTGCACAGTCCGCTGCTTCCAGCCGGCGATCTGCTTCAGCTCCAGCTACATCATCAGTTGCCGCTCTCTCTGCAGCTACAACCGCAGCAGCAGCATCATCATCATCATCAGCAGCAGCCGCAGCACCAGTTGCATCATCATCATCATCAGCAGCAACAGCAGCAGCAGCGCTGCTCCAGCGTGGGCAGCACCAGCAGCAGCGGCACCTGCGAAACGGATCGTTCCACACAGTCGGCCGCCCTTTCACCCGCCGCCGCCGCTGCTGGAATGCCAGGAATGCCAGGATTGCCCGGAATGCCCAACCTGAACGAGTCAACAGGATTCCCGGGAGGTAGCACGAGAGGAGGCATTGCTCCTTCAGGAGCGGACGATGCCAATGCTGCGGCCGCTGCTGCCTTGGCGGCCAACATTGCCGAATCGTTCACGTTCCTGCAACAGCATGCGGCGCATCATTTTCGCGACATTTTGTATGCGGCCCACATGCTTGGAAGAGGTAAATGGAGTCCACCATCTCCTCCTCCCGGGGGGGTTTTAAGCAGAGGAGGAGCTGTGGTGGCGGGGGAGGGATTTTGTTGCACGACCAGCTGCTGTTGCTGCTCGATGCTGTTCCGTAAAGCAAACTGGAGCCGCTCAACTGGTTTCGCTCGCTGTTTTTTTCGGTTTTTTTTCTTTTTTTCGGCCAGGCCAACTTTCACTTTATGCATTGTTGCCGTACTTCAATTTACTTCATGCTGCCACGCCCCGCCGCCCCAACTTGCCACGTCTTGCACAGTAGAAGCTCCCTGGCATGGACTTTGTCTGCTGCAGTCCTTTGATAGGTCCAGAGGTGTTCGTTTTTTTTGTAACTAATATATAGTTTGTATCCTGAGCAAAGAGGGGAGTTAGCAGGTGTTGGATTACAGCTCAAGTCTGCCTAATGGCAAATAAAAGATATATATAATATATAATATATAATATAAGATATGAGAACAAGGGTAAATATTTTATTTCAAGATCTACGCCTTAGGGAAAGACACTTGCCAATTTAACACTGATTTTATACTGATTTTAAATCGAAAACTTAAAAAATTGGCTCAGTTTAGAGTGCAGAAAAAGACGAAACAGATTCTTTATCTTTATGGACGTTGATGCACTACGGTCAGTACACTAAAGTGGCCCTTGCGACACCAAGCACGTGCTTGTTAGGGTTAGGTGTTAGTAGACGCGATAGGAGAAAATATAGGTAAAGTTTAGGGAAAAATTAGTAGCGATTAACAGTGCCAAAATCGCTATTAAATCATGTTTAATCTGGCTCGATATTATCAGCGACAGAAAAAAGCATATGCAAAAGTGTTTGTGTATAGCGTCGTGTAATCGTAAACCTTACCTATGATGACCTCAAAGACCAATGCTGTGTGCATTCACAAAACCAAATCTGACGCGTGGCTATAGGCATGGGCACCTGTGTTTTAGAGGCTTTAGTTTGCTAATATATAATATTCATAATCTTGAGTAATATATAGTCTTCATACTGGGCAAAGTCGGAACTTACCATTGTCTGTTGGAGTATTCTTTAACAAGCTCCTCCCCTTATATAATCAATTACTCTAAAGGTTATTATAAAAGATAACAAAGCACCTTATAATAGGAAGCAGAATTAATACCATTTATATTTTAAAATATAGATTATTGGGGGACATCTCCAAGCATGATAACTTTCCACACTTGTGTCCTAAGCTAAACCTACATTTTCCTTGATCATCCTAGATAAGCTTTATGTTCTATATTTTATATATTGTAAAAACCCCATTACCATGCACCTGTTTACCAAACTAATGCTTGATTTTTGCTCATCTCATTGCAGGCTACTATCAGCCGGCTGGACCGCTGATCTCGCCGCATGTGATCGCTGCCCCGCCGCAGGTGAAGAAGCTACAGGAGGACGAGGGCGCCTCCTCTGCGGGCTCGCCCACGCAGCTGCAACAGCAGCAGCAGGCAGCCGCCGAGGCCGATCAGGCAGCCCAGGCTCAAGCCCAAGCTCAAGCTCAGGCTCAAGCTCAGGCTCAGGCTCAGGCCCAGGCACAGGCACACGCACAGAACCCGCAGCAGGCGCAGCATCCGCCGCAGCCACAGCCGTATCCGGCCAGCGCCGTGGCGGCCGCTGCTGCGGCAGCCGCCGCCCATCCGGGCGTGCCCTACTCGCGCTCAATGCACGCCGCCCAGATCCATTACTCGACCGCCTATCCGCCCAACTATTACGCGCCGTATCCGGGCGAGGTCATGTGCTACTCGCCGCCCACCTACCAGCCCTACTTCTCCAGCAAGGTCTACCAGCCGGGCCCGCCACCGGGTCCGCCATCGCACCATCCGCAGGGCCATCATCCGCAGGGACCGCCGCCGCCGGGCGCTTATCGTCGCTATCCGTATTATCAGCACGCAGGTCCGCATCCGCCGCCCGAGCTTTACGAGCAGCAACCCCCACCGCCGCCGCCGCCGCCAACCTCAGTGAGTGGTCCGCCGCAACAGCAGCAACCGCCAACGAGCAGCAGTTCGGCAGCAGCAGCAGCAGCAGCAGCAGCGGCAGCAGCAGCAGCTGGAGCACCAGCTGGCAGCCAATTGGTGCCGGCACATCAGCAGCAGCAGCACCAGCAGCAGCAGCAGCAGCCGCAGCAACAGCATCTAGAGCATTATCCCGGCCCGCCCAGCTACTACGCCGGCTACAGTCCCGGTGGAGGAGCGGCCGGTGGCCAGTGCTATACGCGCGGCCTGCAAGGACCGTATATGGGTAAGGAAAAGTATGGTCCAGTCCGGGATGCAGTTTTGGCCAGTGCGGGCAGTGTTGCCAAATTGATTAGCCAAAAGATAGTAAGAATATTAAATTAAATTAATGGAAAATTAAGTCCAGATATAATGAAGTATTCACAAGAGACATGGGTGAACCACAGACAAGGCAACTCTCTAGAAGCTTTTGTAGAAGAAAAAGATTTCGATTGTGGAGTCTTTTAAGTAGCGAATCTCTCTGAGGATAAAAAGAGCCTGCAATCTATTCCCTTCTCAGCAACCCTCTTTATTTTAATGGAAATGTGGTACTCATCTTGTTTTGCCATGTCTCTAAACTTGCTTTTTATTTGTGCTTGTCCTTTTTTGGGACCTCCCTGAGACATCCTTACTTCTGGCTAATCACAGTAGTTGGCAGCACTGAAATTTGAGGTTTCTTTATGTTAATATTATTTCCATCTTGGCTCCTTGCAGAGTATCCGCCGCAGTGTCCCTGCCCAATGCCTCAATCGTGTCCAAAAAACGTCCATACTGGGCCTCATATTGGTAGCAACTTCAGCAGCAACAACAACAGCAACAATATCAACCAGAGCAGCAGCAAGAACAGCACCAGCAGCAGCAGCAGCAGCAGCAACATGTTGCGGGGTGCCACGAGCAACTCCTGCAACAGCAACAGCAGCAGCAGCAGCAGCTCCTTGACTGCCAGCAGCAGCGCTACGACAACAACTACGGCGTCAGCGTTGACTACCAGTAGAGGCCCAGTGAAAAATGTCACCACCAACACAACACCCACACCGACCAGCAGCAGCAGCAGCAACACCAACAGCAGTGGCAACAGCGGCAGCAGCAGCAGCAGCAGCACGCAGACGAGTGAGACAAGCTCGCGAGCAACAGCAGCAACCAATACGACCAGCAGCATTATAGCAACCACAGCCACCACCGGCACCCAGTGTCAGATGCTGGTAAAGACGGAGCTCAAGGGCGAGGAGGGCCAAGAAGTGACCAAGATGCAGTATGAGGCACATGTCATGCCGCCGCCCACGCCGCCGGAAAGCTACTGTGCCAGCGATGAGAAGCTGCTCGAGGAGCAGGAGCATGAGGCGGAGCTGGAGCTGCGCCTTGGCCTGGGCCTGGAGAAGCAGCAACAGCAGCATATAGAGGCGTATGACCTTACCTGTAGCACGCCACCGCCCACGGCCATGGCGGTCACACAGGCAGTGCCGCGCAAGGCCAGGATTGGCAAGAGCATGGCCAGGGAGATGGTGTATGCTGCACAGCAGAAGCATCAAAAACAAGAGGAGGAGAAGCAGGAACAGAAGCAGAAGCAGAAGCAGGAGGAGAAGCAGGAGCAGGAGCACAAGCATGCTGCAACGGACACGGAAGCGGAACCAGAGTTGCCTTTTGTACTTAAAGCGGAAATCAAAGCAGAGACCAAAATCAAAATCGAGCACGACGGTGAGGCGCAGGCCAGCACACATATCAGCCAACTGCCGGACCTCAAGCCCACCATCAAAATGGAACCCGAACAGGAGCAGGAGCAGGAGCAGGAACCCGAAACGGAAACGGAAACGACCAGGCAAACGCATCAGGTGGCGTCAACGTTAACAGAAACGGAAACGAAAATAGAACCAGAACAGGAGAAGGAGAATGAGAAGGAGACGGAGACGGAGGAGCCCACGCCGGGCGGCAGCAAGCAGCGCATCAACCTGCTGGCCTCCTCGGGTGGCAACAAGAAGACCAAGACTCACCACAGCTACAAGAGCCTGATCAAGCAGGCGGAGCCCAAGAATTACCTGTGTCCCGGCCGCACCTTTGTTCGTCGTCACGGCCGGGCGCCGGCCAAGTATGCCAAGCGGCGTCAATTGTTGCTCGCCCAACGCCAGCAGCAGCGGATGCGCCTGCAGCGACGCGAACAGCAGCAGCAGCGGCGACAGCAACGTGAAGCCGCTGCAGCGGATGCAGCTGCAGCAGCAGCTGAGGCAGGACCATCAGCAGATGCAGCCAGCGGCAGGGAGGAGCAGCAGCAGGCCAGCAGCACGGCCACGTCCTGTGCTTCGCCCAAGAGGGCGCGACCCCGCAAACAAGAGATTGCCGCCCTTCACCTCATCGAGGGCCTGGACACGGCGCTGAGTCGCGGCTATTTCAGCGATCCCGAACTGAATCACAGCAGTCGCGGCAAGACGGGAACGGCCACAACAACGGGGCTCTATGCCACACCCTCGCCGCTGCTGGCCACCAACAGCAGTCAGCCGGCGGCGGTGGCGGCGGCGCCTGGCGAGAAGCGCTCCAAATCGGAGACCAAAAAGCCTGCGGTAGTGGCAGCACCGCCAGCGGCCAAGAAGCCTCGGAAGCAGGCCAAGACCAAGGGGAAAAAGGCGGCTGGCGAGGCAGCAACGGGAGCAGCAGGAGGAACCGCAGCAGCCACATCAACTGCAGCCAGCAGCACATCCCCACACAATGCCCCCCAGGAGACCAACAACAACGAGTACCAGACGGCGGATCTGCAGGCACAGAAGTTCAGCGAATCCCCAGCAGCAGCAGCAGCAGCGGCAGCAGCAGCGGCAACTGCAACAGCAGCAACTGGAGCAGCAGAAGCAGCCTCGCAGCCACAGCAACATTCCGAGGAGCAACACATGTTCCTGGTGCCGGCGCCAACTGTTGCCCCAGCGGCCAATCCGCGACATGGCCAGGCGACGAAGCGTGCCAGGTCGCGCTGCAAGTTTGGGAATCGCAAGCGCCAGAAGCAGCGGCCCGGCGGCGTCAGCTACGAGCTGGACGAGACGCAGCCGCCGGCGACGAAGGCCAATGTGGTGCCCAAGTGGAACAACGGATGGATGTGGGAGGGGAATGCGTTTCAGGGCGCCGTCTTTCTCAATGTGAGTGTGCAGCCTCGCCCCTAGGTAGCCCATAATAATATATATTTTATATATGTGAATATTACAGAGCGATGATCCGCTGGTGCTGCGCACCTGCTACCCGGCCATGCGGCATGTGGAGGGCGACATCATACGCACCCGCGACTGTGTGCTGCTCAAGGCGAACGAGGACAACGAACTGCCCTACGTGGCCAAGGTGGCGCATCTCTGGCAGAATCCCGAAGATGGTGAGTAGCTTTTCCAGCTTTTATATATACGTATATAATTGTAATCAATGTAATTGAATCCTGCAGGCGAAATGATGATGTCCCTGCTGTGGTACTACCGACCGGAGCACACGGACCGGGGACGGCAGCGTAACGATTGCCCGGACGAGGTGTATGCCTCGCGTCATCGCGATCACAACTCGGTGGCCTGCATTGAGGACAAGTGCTATGTGCTCACCTTTAGCGAATACTGCAGGTGAGTTCGAGCAGCGAATACATATATCCTGGCTTAGCAGGTTACAAATCCTTGAATCCTTTGCGCAGATACCGTCGACGTCTACGTGCCGCCGAGGAGGATGTGGAAGACATTAGCATTGTGCCCCGCCGCCCGAGTATTGCCAGCACCAGCGCCATCACCGCCCCTCACTGCTATTCGGTGCGAACCGTACCGGAGCATACAAATCCGGAGCTGGTGATGTTCTGTCGACGGGCGTACGAGTTCCGGACGCGACGCCTGCTCAAGCTGCCCCACAAGAACGGACTCGTGAGCAGCTCCAGCTAGCGCAAGGCCTGACCGATCACCGATTGTGGGGGCTGTGGCGTGTGGTAGGGACATTAGCTTAAATTTGAAAGGAGTTTACCCCCTGGCAGAGGCAGCAGGAAGTGGCATTGTTTTTTGATCAGTCTACAAGTCTACAATATATATTGTTAAAGATACATTTTTTTTTTGTGGTCTTTGTTGTTGAGAAAGATGATGAGATGATGAGAAAGGCAGCAGGACTCTGGGCATTCGTTGTTCCTAATACAATATCGAAAGCCCGGCGACCGATGTTTCCACACACACAAACAAACAAATACACAACAACACGAGGACACTACCTCTGTCGGGGCGGGACACACACACAGGACACCCACACAGGACACCCACAACACACACAACACACATACACACATGACCAAAACGTAGGCGAAAAGCGTAAGCTTTCCAACGTAAGAGATAGGATATGAGAGGCGAAAAAAGGGGGATAATGTTGGAGAGGAACAGCTAGGAGAAGGCACTAAATATTTTACATTTTATTACATAATTTATTTATTCTGATTACCCTCCCACCACCAACACCAACACCAACACACACACACACATACGCGCGAATGCTTTTGTTATTAAGTTGTACGTATTTATTATCATTATTACCGAGTTAGTCAACATTCTGTGTACAGCTTTCCGTTCGCACTCTTAGCCTTTTCCGCTAAAAAGATATCCTTGCAAATGTAGAAGATTTCGCTCTTTTAAATAGAAATTATATTAATTTTTCATATATTTCAGGGGTGCCATAGAAATTACTAGCTGCATTGAGAGATTTCTGCGGCACCCCTTGAATACATGAAGAATTGTTTGTATATAAATTATAAATAATTTATAAATCATTTCCAAAACACATCGAAATCCCTTGGAAATCAACCAAACAATACTGTCTATAAGAAAATATTATATTTTCAGCCCGAAACCATTTTAAAGAGAACTCTTTGTTAAATCTGAAACTCGCCATTTTAAAGGAATTCTTAAGAACCGCTCAATTTCAAAATGAAAGAACAATTTTCGCTCTCTTGAGATTGCTAGCTTTTCCGAAAGAACTTTTGCGGCTCTCTGGCATGTCTTTTTCGCTCTTTCTCTCTCTTCTAGCACGCTTTGCCTGCAATGTACAAGCAAAGCAGCCACAACATCAGATGCGATCTGCAGCGAACGAGAGAGACAGAGAGAGAGAGAGAGAGTTTTTTAAAGCTGCACTCGGAGAGAGCAAAAGAGAGTAGAAGCACAATGGAAACAAATCAGAAAGAGCACTCTTTTAACTTTCTTTCCTCTGCCTAGAGATTTTCTTAACATTTTCTCGCATAACCTAAACCCATTAAAATTCAGCTGGTTTTTACTTTCACATAACTAGATCGATCGATAACGATTTGAAGTGTTTTTCATTCCTCCCGCTATATATCTATTCCCCTATTCATATTTAATCAAATCGAAGTTAGTGAAAAGCTGTGAAAGTAAAAGCTGGAAGGATGCCATTTGCAAGGATATCTATAGCTTCGGCTTCGGCCCCTTCTTGTTCCAACTTATACTCAAATTCGAAAATCCCCCCCCCCTATATAGGCGTATATTTAGGGATATACATATATGTAAGATCAAGCTTAACCTATTGATGCTCAGGCAAAACTCACTTTGCGCACAGACGACACACAGACCAACTTAACTATAAAGAAAAAACTCTTCGAAATGAGATTTCTGACTCGGAATGCTTGACATGGTTTTCTTTTAGGCGCTGTTTATATATTATATTAAACATATATATATATATATCTATTTTTTTTTAGTTGTTGTTAGTTTTTGTAAGCAAAGAAAATGAAAAAAAAAACACAATTTTGTACTCTTTTTTTTTTGTAAACTTTATTTTTGTTTTACGTTTGAATTTGGAAATTTGATTTCGCAGAGAATGTAATGTATTCATTCGCAAACAAGAGAGAGAAAGAGAGAAAGAGAGAGAGAGAGAGGAAACAACAGAAACAACAACAAGTCACATTATTATAATATTATTATTATATACATCTAGCTTATACATACATATAAATATCCTTAATTTTAAAGCAACCAATTTTTTTAAATCCTAATTTAATTTAGTTTGTAAAGCCTAGCGTTTGCAAATAGTTTGTTTTATACCAAATATTTGAGAAAAAAAAAGATTATATAAGAACTTATTTATGCACACACCCACACACACACACACACATACATCTATGCACATGTGTATAATTTTATAAATATATATATATATTTATATATATGAATTATATGTATTATTTTTTTGTAAACCAAACTCTACTCTGTTTTTATTATTTATTTATTGATTTATTTTTCTTCGGGAGAAAGTGACTTGAGGGGGCATTTATGTTTGGGCCAAAGAGGGGATATATATTATATATATAGACATATATCAGGGGTTGTATCAGTGGAATTGCCTCTGATATATGTAGGCTTACAAATTAAATATATATTCCCCGATCGGCTGGTTAGCTGTAGGCTAGTAGGCGTGGCAAAACGTTTTAGAGAGCTATATGTATGGCCAAGGCGATGTAGGAATGCTTTGGGAATAGAATGTGCAAAACGATAGAGAAGCGTATATAACATATACACATATATACCAATATACATATATAGGGAGCATAGCCAGACAAAACACATATTGATAAACAGGAAACAGGAACTCTCATACACACAAAACACATACGCACAAACACACGAGAAAGGATCCATTTAAAAATACGTATGTATACCTAGAGGAAGGACGACGAGGCAGGGGATGACAAGGGAAGAATTCAATTAGTGAAAGAAAAAAAAAACGTCAAGAAGCAAAACAGATTGTAGCCTAAATTACCAAGAACAAACATTATATTTGTATGCCATATACAATACCATATATATACATATATACTGGAGCCCGGTTCCAAGACCACATAAACAGGAAACAGGAACAACAGGAAGAGCAGCAGAAAAACCCCATTCAAACCCAGAATCGATCTGTATGATAGAGTACAGTCAGGTCCCAGTAACAGACACACACTTAATGCCTCCAAGATTTTATTAAATTTCATTAAAAAGGGCTTTTTCCGTACTGTTTCCGTTCTGTTTGTATTTTTTTGTGTATTGTAGCTCGTAGGAACAGGAATTTCTTTGAATATATGTATATTTAAAATTCCAGACGTTAACTTAGATCATTTCCAATATATACAAATAGTTGATAGTTCCAAACACTATTTAGTTCTTTTTTCCCCCTTAACTCTTGCTTTAAGAAATACATTTTGAATAAAAAGAAATACACCGAAGATATAAGTAATGGAGTGGAGCCACAAAGCAAGCAACAAGCAACAAGCAACATGAACATTAACCAGAGCAATAACAACAAAAAAAAAACAAACATAATGAAGATAACACAGGAATATATATATATATATATATATGAGCAGAGCATGAACAAAAAAGCAAGATCAATAAAACAAATCCAATATAATTATTGTTTATTACTAGACAAATAAATGTATTTTTTGGCAGATTAAAAAACGCGTTTTATTAATATGTTTGTGGGTACACCCTTGGCCTGTCCTCGACCCACACCAAATCAAGTTCACACGCCGCTGTAATAAAAACTGATTAATCAGGTACACAAATCGGTTGCTAAAACAGTTCACAGTAAGTAAAATAAAAGGGTTAAAATCAGGGTTAATTTATGTGTTGGTTTTTTGGGAAAGGAAGTTTACTTTTGGGTATTTAAGAAAATTATTATAAATACAAGGGAAGTTCTACAAGTGTTTTACAAATTCCTAAGACAGCTGCACTTCCAACTGAGACTTAGACATTATTCTCTATTGAGAATTCTATTAATTATCTCACGATATATATATATGTAGTGTTTAAAGGGTATTATTCGCACTTAAATAGTGTTAAAGGAAAACTAAAATTGTATTTCGATTTTGCATAATTCTAGAAGCAATCATAATCCAAATTTTCCATTGCAAATCTCTGTAAGATAATATTATAATATAATATACATATATAGATAATATATAATATTGCTTTTATATTGATATAACTGACACTTTACATAATACTGAACAGGTTTTAATAAATATCCCAAGCTATATATATAATTTGCAAGGGTATATTCACAATTAAATATAGTTAAAATAAAACTAAAGTTCGATTTCTATTTTCTATATTTATAGTTGGGAAAGTAACCAAAGTAATCTAACTTTCCTAAACCAAATCTGATATATTTATTACTCTATTTATTATATATAGATTTTTTAATTACATTTCTGCAAAATTGTTCTATATTTATAATATATTTTAAACCATTTGGCAGTGACATCTTATGTAGCTATAAGTCGGATGTAATAAAGTCGTCACGCCCCCGCTATAATCATTGTCAGCACGTAGTAACTCTACTGGGAACTCGAATTTGAAATCAAAAGTGATCCAACTTTGACATTGACATCGAGCTAACACAAACACACGGCATCTTTATGGTCGGGGCAATTAAGTTAATCGGCACACAAATTGCTCCCGGGGAAGGGTTCTCCAGGAAAGTCGTTGGATCGTGTCATAAGTAAATATTTCAACACGGAAAACAATAAAGATATTAAGGGAAAAGTACCACTAAAGATAGTTAATATTTATATATTTATTTCGCTGAATAAACTCATGATCTTGTGGCACTTAAGCCTTGGGTTAATTATTTAACTTAAATGAAATCTCTTTAATTTTTTCAAGTGCACCATAATTAGTGACTACATGTGCCTGTCTCACTTATCTCTGCCCGCATTTACATGCACAGCATATGTACCCGTCGCTGTTCCTGGGTATTTTCGACTCGTAGTATCTTTCGGGTGGCGGCGGATGAGCTCATGAAAACCCACCCTGTGACTCATTTAAAATTGGTCCAAGCACATTATCAACAGGTGTCCGTCCGTCCCCAAAACGAATCCATATTTGCTTTTATTTTTGTTTTGTTTTGTGTTTGGGAAAGGCGCCAATTACAGGGGCGTGTGTGGGCGTGTTTTGTGGAGAAGAAGATGACGTGCCCGAACTTCTTAGTCACTTAAACTGCGCAGCTGCGTGTGAAACAATAATCATCCGACTTTTAAGCAGTTCGAGATGATAACATAAGATGCTAATTTTAAGTCAAGGCGGGAAATTGGATACTTAGTTCTATGTCAAATTGAAGCAATTACTTTCAAAAGGGTTATTTAACATGAGATGAATTACTAGGAACTACTTGATACAAAACAGAAGAGATAGATTAAGAATTAAAATAATTATAATAATAAAAAAAAGAATAAATAAAAGATTTATAAGGCCACAAAATATGGGAGATATTACCAAAGAAAAGGAGTAAGTCATGCCAAAATAGCACACTTTTTGCCGAGTGCATACAGTTAATATAATATTATATTAAGGAGTGAAAACCAATTCCCTTTTTTGACCTCAACCCTTGTCAGATCGTTTTGAAATTTGGTATACAGATAGACCCAACGAAAACCTTCCTAAATATATTAAATTATATACAATTAAATACAATTATTACCCATTAAATACATGCCAAACTGCACCTAAAACCAAGCAACTTTCGCATTGCCTACAATTTATAATAGTTCCCATAATGATGAGAGATTCCAATCCGTAGTTAGCTAACAGATAATAAAAAAAAACTAAAACGCAATTGTCTTGATCTTAGTTTTCTCTTTTAATGAATAATTCACACGTTCGGGCAATTTACATAAATTAAGCTTAGAAACTAGGTAAAAAAAAAAAAATGATTGATTTCCCGCGCTGCAAACCGCATCAAAGTCTCCTGGCCACCAAGGTGAGTCCAAGGGCCAGGGCCAGGGTCGTGACCACACCCACAGTTGTCGTCGTCGCTCCATTGCGGTAGCCATAGGCGCCCGGATAATTCGATTCCGGCCGGATGCCGCCCATATAGCCCGGCTGGTTGCCGTAGGAGAAGGGACGACCATGTTCGTCCGTGCCGCCCACGTAATACGCTCCGTTGCCACCGGCACCGCCATAGGTACCGCGTGAATCAATGCCCGCGTATCCGTAGCTGTACTGCGGATCCTGGGCGCCCAAGGTGCCGGGCGGATGCATGCCACCCGTCTGTGCATTGGACCAGGCGCCCACGCCCGCCGAGTTGCCGCTGTTCCAGTGCGTTGATCCGGCTTGGCTTTGGACTGTGGAAAATAATTTAAGGAACATTTAAATAATGCTGTAAATGGGGTTTCTTTGAAATATTTGATTTTGTATTTCTATAAGTTCATTTATATTTAAAGTCCTATTTATATTCCCTATTTCTAAAGTCAGTTTCGTAAAGGAACTTCTCTGGGTCCTTCTGTAACCATATATTATCTCCTTCTATTTAATTTTCCTTGTATTTTCTTGTGTATAAGTATTAGGTCTATCAGCTTAGAATGTCTCTTAATTTGTTTAGTTTTTATAATAAAATAATTGTTAAGAAAAAAGTGAAAGCATAGTTCATCAGTTGAAACGTTGGTTAAGTAAAAGAAATCGATTGTAAAAGTGAAGACATGTAACACTTGCACTATTTGGTTTTCACCACTGAATTTCACATATGTTTGTTTGTTATCTGTAAGAGGGTTTTCTGTTGTTAACTTAAAAAAAAGTTGTATAAATAAACTTAAAAAAACAGAGATATATACATATATACATGTATATATTCATATTATTATTATCGTGGTTAAAAAGGTTATTTCATTGTTAAAAGTAAACCGTAAACAGTTTGTATTTGTTATTATATTTTTTTATATTATATTTATATTATATTGTATTTTATATTTATATAGTAGTTTATGAATGTATTTTTATATTTTATAGTTTTAAATATTATATACATTTTATGTTGTTGTTTTCAATATATATTTTTCCATGTTTTAGTTTCGTTGAGTTATTATTATTTGTGTTTCTGCGGTTATTATTATTTTCCGTTTCAAGTTTATTTATAAAAGGGGGTTTTTCTCTAAATCCCCAAGTTCCTTGTTTTTAAATCCTAAAGCCACATTTCTTTATTTTAATAAAGTGTTTTATTATTTAAAAAAAAAATCCTTTTCCTCCTCCTTTCTTTCTTTTCATTTCCATTGCGATTTATATTTGTTATATTTGCGTTGAAAGCCGCTCTTTATGTGCACTTTCCATGTAAATGGATCAGTTTGTTGCATTTATTTTTACACATATCGGCTGGTGGATTTTTCCTTTGCGTTTTTCCGCCGCTTTCCCGCCACTCACCCGCACTGAACTTGGCCAGGGCCAGGCAGATCATCAAAGCCGCGACGCAGCCGCTCGAGAATCGATTCGAAATGGACATGTTTACCGCTGGATCGCTTGGCTTCAACTAAAACGCTGACGGAGCTCCGTTGACGGTTTTAAACCCGTTTTTTTCTCAGGCCGATAAACGCTTAGTTGGCAACAAAAACAAATAACTTAATCGCTATTGTTGTTGCTGCTGCTAAACACCGAGTCATCAGTAGTGGTTGTTGTTGATTTTAATTGTTTACTCACTCAATTTTCGGGCGGAGTCGTTGTCGGGATGGGGGCTGGCCTGTGATCGACATAAGTTGTTGGAATAGTAGTTATTTTTTACTTCTGCAAATAAATATAAAAAAATATTTAAATAAATGAAATAAGTGACATTAAATGGTGGGTGAAAAATACCTAGCTAAATGCATGTTTACTACTTAAAAACTAATTTGTTTATCTTATTCTATATATTTTTTAATATAATGCCAGCTTATATCCTTCAGCTATTTGCTATTTACTTTGATTTATTGTTATATAGTTTTCATTTCTAAAAGTCTGTTAGAAATTGTTATTTTACATTGAGAGTTTATAAATATGTTGCTTATGGCAAACACAGGGCATCCATTGAGTCGTTAACTTTCGCTCAAAGTCGAGGGTATAATTTATTTTCAAATACAGAACACGCAAATTGATGCAATGTAATGTGGATGCGGTTAAAAGTGTTCGCCCGACGTGAGAATCGCAGCTTTAAGACTTATTTCGTTTTGTTTTTTGTTTTTTTTTTCCGGTAGAGAACACGTTAATTTGTTGGCCCATTAATGATGTGCACGACTCTGGCCCAGGGTTAAGAGGGGCTGCCAAAATGTTGGTTTATCCAAGAGCAGGTGAAAAAAAAGGCAACTTATAAATTGGAATACCAAAGGAAATTACTAAATATATTATTATATATTATTAGTAATAGTATCAATCGATTAAGTATAGATTTTACTGCTTACAAAGTATAGTTTAAAGATTATTAAATTATTATAATTGGTATTAATTCGATTTATACTTATACTATTTGTAATTATATATTAAAATATAATATTCTCTCTGCCATATTAAGAAGTTACTAAATTATTTTATAACAATATTAAGGTACATAAATTTACCTTGGACATGTTGACTTTCTTTCAATATTACTTGGCTTCTATTGCCTTTGAAGATCGCCCGAATTGCATTGCGACTCTTATTTTCTCGGTCACATACTTCTCGCATATTGTTTTCCATCCGATTCACACCTTTCAGGTGGGTTCAGGTGGAGCATTGCCGGCATTATCGGCTTCCAGACAATGCAGGTGCTTTGTTGCCTTTTAAAGGCAAAAAAAAAAAAAAAAACTAAAGCTAAACTCAACAATTGTTGGTTTTAGTGCAAATTATTTGCTTTCTCGCCGCTTCAGTGACGTAAAGCCAATTTAGGTCGGCCGAGATATGGTAATACTCTCGTGGTATCTATGTAACTACGAAGTAGTTTCTATTTTTGGACTGATTAGGGAAGAATTGGAGAATCTTTAAAAGGGGAAAACTATCAGTAATTGCAGTTGGAGTACTTTTCGAATGAAAAGAAATTGAATTTATGATTTTTTGTTAAGTAAAAGTCTGTAATTAGATTATGTATGCACAGGTACTTTATTGAGATTTGTTGAGTTTGGGGAAATGTATGATTATTCCCAAAAATTTGTGACAGAATCCAAGATGGCCGCGTAACGTTAATTCCCTGAAACTATTATATGGATTAGTTTAAATCGCTTCTGTTGGGGAAACTCAAAATATATAATATAATACCTGGCCATCTCTGATCTCTTTCTTGCCCTGCTCCAACCATCACTACTTGGAGCCAGTGGATGTCTTGAAGACATACTCCTTGCCGTTGATGCACATGACGCCATCCTCGTCATCGTCATCGTCGGTGAAATTATCGCTAAACGAATCGGAAGAGTCGGGGGCCTCTTCTTCCGAGGAGCTTTCCTCCTTGATTGACGGCAAATCACCGTCCAGTTGTTTGTCACTCCATAGATTTATCTTTCGCTTCTTAACACCGGCAGGAACACCTTCCTTTGCCTCTATCTTGGTCTTGGTGCCCACTGGCACGTGCTTGTCCTTAACTCCATCAGCGACATCTATCTTTGAGTCTTCGGTATCGGTAGCTTTAGTTTCCTCTGCGACTTGAATAGCTTTGGTGGCCTTGATAGTCAAGCAATTCAATCTTTTTTCACATTTTAACTTCTTTTCCGTCGACTCAACGACGTCCTCTTGCTCAAAGAGTCGGAAAATGCCTTCGACCACGGTGTCTCCATCGTCGTCGACCATGCCCGGAAACTCCTGCTTTTCAGTATTGTCGGACATCGTGTCTTTCGCTGGTCTTAACGTTTTTGTAAAATTAATTACTCGCTTCTCCAGACCCTTTCAAAGTACGCCGTTCTTTCGAATTGGCAATCCAGGGATGTCGAAAAAGAATTTTCTCTTTTCGTTCCTGTTCCATTTCCAAATTGCGTTTTAGTCGATTCACACTGGGGAACATCCGCCATCTGCCATCCACCATCCATGATAATGCCTTTGCATTTGCCGCGCCAAATTTGATTAAAAACTTCCACAAGCCATTACAATAAAATCACATTTTCGTACGATAATTCTGTTGATTAATCAGTTATCGATATATAACCATTCTTTTATTATGATCAAAGGAATATAATCGTAGTTTTTGTGGCATTTCATTTTTATATCGAAAACAGTGAAATCGAAGGTGAAGTCCGTATCTTGCTTGTATATATTAATTATACATAATTTGTAATAGTTAAATGCTTGCTTTTAAAATATTTCGGATCAATTCAAGCTCTGTATAAATAGCCGCATCACCAAACAAGTTGATGCTGTTTTAAAACGCTTGTATAAAAATGTAGTTAGTGGAGAAGTGATATTTATTTTCGTTATGCCAAAAGTGTTTCGAGACAATTCACATTATCCCCCACGAAACTTTGCAAGTGGAATCTTTCAGCTAGCCCTGGGTTGTTTAAAATTAAGTTTGTTGTTAGTTTCCTTGATGTAAAATATGAAATATTTATTCAAAGCTTGCAGAGTTCTCCACTCTATTTGTACTTTGTCAAAACATCAAACCTGTTCAAGATCGGTTGCAGTTCAATGTGGGAATTTATGCGGCTTAATTTAATCACCAACATTAGGCGAGTCGATTTTGCCCTCCATCAGATTACATCAGAGATCATTTGGTTATTTATGTACATAAATATGTTCATACTATGTACATATGTATGTATGAAATTCTCTGAGGAAAACATCTTAAGGCCGAACTAAGGAGGTTAATGAGTTTAGGGAAGCTGTGTGTTCGAACCAACAACAATACCTGTATTGTGGTAAGCAACTTAATGTACTTACTTAAGTAACTTAAAAGCAACTTATGTAAAAAGTTACATACATACATACATATGTAGTTCTCTCATAGTTCCAGTGTTTATGTAGCCTAAGTAGCGCTATCTCATGAGCTTATCTTTTGGCATCCACGGACAACGATGTCCGATTATATCCAAACTTTGCTCAAGGACTACTCTCTGTATTCTTCTACGAAATGTAAACATTACAATAAGTCCAGCGTTTATAAAATATTTCTTAACCATTTTATCTAATTTCAGCAAGTCAGATCATCACCGAAAGATTCATCATCAGGATGAAAGGATTCCTGAAAGGCTTAAAATTTCTTTTTGAGGACGAACGCCGCCCGCTTAGAAGTACAAAAGCAAAACTTACACGTCTTAGGGCGTATTATATGCATGTTCCGGTTGCTGTTTCCCTAAGATCTACCCACTTCCGCTTCCTCTAATTCCGATGTTTACGTATGTACGCCCCCTTCCGATAGGCAATTCTCTTGTAACTATTCGATTTACCCAATTGCAGTGCCGCTCATCGATAACTAATGGCAAGGCAGTGGTGCCACCTTATCTACGGATCCTGCGCAGTGGACAACGCACCTCGGAGCGGTGTCAACCCTGCAGTCGCAACCCTCCCAAAGCTAAGCTAAGGGTTGCGGATCGCTCTCGCTCTCTCTATGTTTGTGAGTGTTTTTTGGGCCCTTACTACGTTTGTGTTATGGTTTTTCCTGGCTTTCCTGTGTGGGGCCCAATCACCCACCCACACCCACACCCCCCGGTGAGACGGGAGAGGAAAAGCTAGTTCGAGTGCGAGTGGCGCTGCTGCTGGAGCTGGTGCTGGTGCTGTTGCTGTCGCTGTCAGTTGGTCCTTGCGTTGGTCCCGGATTCCATCCTCGTCCTGGCGAACTCCTGGAGAACTCATTGCGGCCGCAGCAGGATGCAGAACCTGAGGCTTTAAGTGGATTTCCCCGAATTGGAAACGGAATTGAAGTGCAACCAAGTGCAAATCGGCGAAAAAAGCGAGCGAGGAAAAGCGAGTGGAGGCAGCTGGAAAAATCGCATTGCATTCTTTCGGGCGCACAAAGAAAATGAGCGCAAAGGTAGGAAAAGAGCGCGCCTCTCTCTACGAGTGTGTGTGTTGTGTGTGTGTGTGTGTGTGTGCTGTGTGTTGTGTGTGACGGAGCGTTTCCTGGCGAGTGAGTGTGTGCGTGTGCGTTGGCGATATAAACAATGCTGCTTCCAAAGTTGTAATTGCTTTTTGCCGTTGAACAATTGCACTTGCACAGCCATGCCACGCCCCCCCACAAGCCCCCAAAATCGGGCTGCAACATCCCCTCCGTTTCCCCCCTTTCATCCCTGTGTAATAACATTGGCCCTGGCCCTTGGTATACATAAATTGCAGGCACTGCACCATAAATTCAGCTCAAGTCGCCCCCCTCCGGCCTCCTTCTCGCGACGAGAGTGATTTCCAACATATGTTATAGTACAGAGACTGCCCCCCAGGGGGGTGGCGATGCAACAGCAAACGGGCGGCTCTCCCCCCCACTTTAGCACTTACCACCCCTTCTCGGGAGTCCCCCTCTTTTGATGGCCATAAAAAGCGTTTATTAACTCCAAGAATTCCCAGAATCGACGATTGAGTTGGGTGTCCGTTTCGTTTTTTCGCTGGAAATTGCCATGTCAAGTTTCATCCTTGCTGAGATTATCCTTCCTTTGAGGCACAAGCGGTCGTATTTTGTCATTTTACTCCGGAAATAGAAGTGGGCACTTATGTTTTCAGTTTCAGTTTCAGTTTAATTTTATTTCTATTTCTGTTTAATAAGTTAAAGCTTAAATAGGGGTTTCGTTTAATAAGTTAAAGCTTAAATAAGGTTTTCGTTTCCCTATTTAAGCTTTAACTTATTAAACAAAAAACTATCTAGCCTTTTTTTGAGTCTCTTGACTTCTTTAATTTGTTTTTTAAGAGTAAAAGGTGCTTAAAAAAGATGCTCCACCATTTCATCCTGCTTCTCCTTCCTTTTGTTTTGACGGGCCTGCCTGATAACGTTCCACGGTGCCGCATTCCGTGGGGTTGATTGAGCTCAAGTAGCTAACACATTCATTCGCTCTCCTACGTGCTGTTCATATATTGTCAAGAGTTCTTTATTTTCACAAATATGTGAAGTTCTTCGGATTTCAGACTATGGAATTACAGAATCTCATGGAAATCCCTTAGAAACGCTCAAAAATTTAGTAGAAACTGCGTTGTTTCCTAGAGTTTTATCTATTCGGTAGGATTTCAATATTATTTATTAATTTTTAACAGTTCTATTTTATAGGAAGATGGTAATAGTTGGGTTTAAATGTTAACTACAAGGTCTAGTTTCAAGTAAGCTGCCTTTTCAATTTAAAATAAATTAAAAGATGGAAAATATATGAAGGAAAACCACATTTTCCCTCAAAGCACACACTCTAGATGACTTCTCCCTTCAAGATTTTATAAATCCCCCTTTTTATAATATTTTTTTTAACCTTTTTCCTCACCAATTTATTTGCCATTTCGATTTATCTGGCCACTTGGCCTGGCCATAAGGAGCCTACATCGGGCATATACGCCGAGTTAATGTGTGTTTACATTCAACAATCCGCTGAATGTCATGTTAGGGTGCAATTTGTGTTTACATTTTGAGCGGAATAGCTTCTGGCGAATATTTTGGCCCAATCCATCCATAATAAATGCCAAAATATGGCAAAATACAAAAGAGAGAACAAAAAAAAAAAAGCAACAGCAAACTGCGCAACAGTTTTCACTTCAGGCCTGGCATGGCCCGCGTTGATAGTGATAAATTGAATGCTCTGCCCACGAATTGTAAGCCAATACAGTAGTGTACATAGGGGTACAGTAAACATTGGCCAAGTAATATATACATATATATCTTATATATTTTGTACGGAATTAAATTGGCAACGCGGCGTATAAGTGATATATATGCCAGCGAGTCCTATCGCAGCTTACATCACTCGACTCGAGCCTCGTCTCCGATTACGAGAACAGGCTTTGTAAATATTGCGACCATATAGATCCCCAGCGAGTGGCAAAAATCGAGAGTATATAGTGAAAGGAAGCCGCGAGCAAAAATAAAATTAAATTGAAATGGAAATGCACATAAACAATGGCCAATGATGCACACATTAATTGGGAATTGCTTTGCGTTAATTGAATACATATTTTCCGCTCATTCTGCCATATTCCGAGCATATATATATATATATACAGCACAGACACACACACGACTCAATTAATTTGTGTACAATGCAAAACTATTCGATTCTGGGACTGGGGAACTTGGGGAACTTGGGGAACTGTGGGGACTCGGGAGCGCGACCGGGACCGCGCGCGACTGGGGGCTCGGTTCCTGGGTGGAAGCACCGCGAGCTCGGGCCTCAGTGCACACCCAACGGTCATGGGCTGAACACGGAATTATCGCTGCCGCCGCCGTATTCAGTTATCATCGTGTACCGCTGCTCATCCCGCCGGGAAAGTCGAAAAGCCGAAAGCCAAAAAAAAAAAATAACAAAAAACAAACAGCAAAACAGAAAACAGCGAGTATCTGAGTATCTCTGAGTACCTTTTTTGTGGGTGGAGAAAGGCGCAGAAAATGTGGCTCTCCGACTGCCGTTCGGTAGGTTCAATTCTTGACAATGATATGTACATGGGATCTACAACAGCTACATCTATGTACACATATCCATAGGCAGATCTTTAGGCAGATGTGAGAGCCTTTAAATGCTGACAAGTGGGGCTTAACCCCAGTCAGCAGGCTATTAAGATCATAAAATACTATTATTATTAGTATTATTATAATATCTTTAAAAAACATATTCTTAGTTACGTTTGGAAAACAAAATTAAATAAAATTCTGGTGAAATTAGAAAGGCGAACAGCCTATAGTTTGTGACATTGGTGACAACAATTAATAGTTCAGCGATAAGATATCACCAGATAACGCAGATAAACAATAACAATATAAATAGCGAGGCACACCGAAAAAAATTACTCAAATCAAGATGATCTGTGCGCGCTGACACAAGGGTTAAGCGCAACACTTTTGAATACAACAGAAAATCTTCTGGGGCAATCCGGCGGGGGATGTGAGAGAAAAAATAAAGCACAAGGCGCTGAGTGAACGCTAAAGAATACACCAAAAAAACACACACTCAGCCCCGCACACACATATGCTCTCAAAAAAGAAAAAGCTTCGGCAACGTCGCCACTTTCTGTATCTACAAAATACATTGTGCCCCTTATCAGATGCCCGAGGGCCTAGGGCAAACACAACTAATAGATACAGCTACTCAGATACAATTAACAAGTATTCAAAAGATATATTCGAAACTGAAACGTACTGATATTGTAGGTACTTTGTTTTTAACTTGGGTTAAATGTACAGAGTGATATTTTCGATATATTATCGATTGCTTACATTTATCTCGATATACAGTATATGTTATAAGTACAGTTGCCTCAACTCCCATAGTTCTCTTCTTGGTTCCCATCAAATAACTATAATTTCCGTTTTAATTGCAGATGACACGCTACAAACAGACCGAATTCACGGAAGATGATTCGAGCTCCATCGGCGGCATCCAACTAAACGAGGCGACTGGCCACACTGGCATGCAGATACGCTATCACACTGCACGGGTGAGTGTGATGCCCCCTTAAAACGCAGCTTGTCCTCGAGATCCAGAACCAGACAAAACACACCAAGTCCGCCGTCGTCCAGCTCTCCATCTCTCTGCATCTCTCTGCATCTCTCTTGTGACAATGACCCAAAAACGAGAGCCCCCAATGAGGTCGGCATTAGCGCTATTTTCATTCGCCAGAAGGTTACCATTTGACAGTGAAAAGTCGACCTCCATCTAAGTTTTTCCCTAACAAAGTGTTGTAGATATGAAGCGATGGGTTTGCCTGGTGGATTGGCTTGTAAATATTTATATTTCTTAGTATATATATAGTATATAGTAGTATATATTTAGTATATATTCGAGTAAAATATATACATATAATGACCATATATAATATACTCGAATATCGATTTAGGTTTATGAAATCGAAACACTTAAACCTCAAGCTCTGCTAGAACCCTTTTCTAAATAGTATATTATATTATATATAATATTATATGTATTCTTTGGCTAATCACGAGTTTCTTTTCAAATATTCAGGGAAACTACATTTGTACATAAGTTAGAACATATTTTTAAAGAATATTATAGAAGAAATTTCAAAGATACACATGCCTTTAATATGCATAGAGCTCTTTTGTAATTTATTTATTTCTTTAATTAATTTCCTGCCTGACAAATTAGATAGCTCATAACTTAAGCTGCTAGTTAATAGTACAAACTTATTTTTGGTCAGGTCTTTTAAGACATTTCTTATTCAAAATAGATGCATAATGTAATAATGTATTTCATTCCATAACTCCTACCTTATTCTACAAAATATGTTATGGAATTTAACTCGAACTAAAGGTCAAAGTTAGTAGTGGAGAGCATTTGCTAGTCGTGTTTGCTTAGGATCATGTGGCCTGCGATTTGTGGCAAAAATGTAGCGGCAAGTGACTTAAGTAGGCGAGATTTCTCTCGGGTAGATAGATACACAAGTTTGAACTCATTTGAACCGCCGCCGGACTTGCTTTCGGATGCGGATTGTTTACAAAACACACGCCACACGGTCGAGATTTATGGGGAGGGCCTTTGCTCTGGTCTGGTCTGGTCTGGCTTTTGTGCCGCCAGTATTTGGAGGTCAGCGTGTATAGTGTGTCTCTCGGGTCTGATTGGTTGATAATAGCAATGGCAATGGTTATCTTCTCGTTGCACACAGGCCACCTGGAACTGGCGTTCGAGGAACAAGACAGAGAAATGGCTGCTTATCACCACCTTTGCCATGGCCATCACGATCTTCACTCTCCTGATTGTCCTTTTCGCGGACGGAGGAGCCACCGATGCCAGCAAGCGGGTCCTGCATGTTCAGCCGCACCAAAAGGGTAATATTTCAATATTTTATCAAAGATTTAATTGGTATTAATTAATTACTGTTGCTGTTCTATGAAGATTGCCCCTCGGGCAGTGAGCTGCCCTGCCTGAATAAGCACTGCATCTTTGCCTCCAGCGAGATTCTCAAGTCCATCGATGTGACGGTGGATCCCTGCGATGACTTCTATGGTTACTCCTGGTGCGTATTAATAAAAGGAGTCTCTTTTGAAGTTAGTAACCTTTGACTCCTTTTGTCAGCAATCAGTGGATCAAGAACAATCCCATACCCGAGGGCAAGTCCACTTGGGGCACGTTCGGCAAGCTGGAGCAGATGAATCAGCTGATCATCCGCAATGTCCTGGAGAAACCCTCCAAGAGCTTCAAATCCGATGCCGAACGTAAGGCCAAGGTGTACTACGAGTCCTGCCTGGATGCCGACGAACACATGGAGAAGCTGGGCGCCAAGCCCATGAACGATCTCCTGCTGCAGATCGGTGGCTGGAATGTGACCAAGAGTGGCTATAATGTGGCCAATTGGACCATGGGGCGAACCCTCAAGATACTGCACAACAAGTGAGTGGTGTCCTCAAAGTGTTCTTAAACTTTATATCTTTTATAACTTGTTTATATGTAGATACAATTTCAATTGTCTGTTTGGCTGGGCGATCGGCGAGGATGACAAGAACTCGTCGCGCCACGTCATCCAGATCGATCAGGGTGGCCTGACCCTGCCCACCGCCGACTATTACAACAACAAGACGGATAACCACCGCAAGGTGCTCAACGAATACATTGAGTACATGACCAAGGTGTGCGTCCTGCTGGGCGCCAACGAAACGGAGGCCCGAACCCAAATGATTGGCGTTATCAACTTTGAGAAGAAGCTGGCGAATATCACCATACCGCTGGAGGATAGGCGCAACGAGGAGGCCATGTACCATCCCATGCAGCTGCGTCAGCTAACCAAATTGGCCCCATTCCTCAACTGGACGGATCACTTCGACAATGCCATGCAAATGGTGGGAAGACGCGTCACCCATGACGAGGTGGTGGTGGTGTATGCCCCCGATTTTCTCAAGAATCTCTCCGATATTATACTGAAGATGGAGCAGACCGAGGAGGGGAAGATGTGAGTGGACTTCTCTTAAAATATATATTATTATTCTGCTGATTATATGATTTCCCCCTGTCCCGACAGCACCCTGAACAACTATCTGATCTGGCAGGCGGTTCGCACCCTGACCAGCTGCCTGTCGAAACCCTTTCGGGATGCGTACAAGGGCGTGCGAAAGGCACTGATGGGCTCTGATGGCGGTGAGGAGATCTGGCGCTATTGCGTCTCCGACACGAACAATGTGGTTGGCTTTGCCGTCGGCGCCATCTTTGTCCGTCAGGCATTCCATGGCGAGTCCAAGCCAGCGGCGGAGCAGATGATCGGCGAGATCCGTGAGGCCTTCAAGCTGAACTTGCAGAACCTGACCTGGGTGGATAGGCAGACGCGCGAGAAGGCCATCGAGAAGGCCAATGAGATATCGGATATGATCGGTTTCCCCGATTACATCCTGAATCCCGTGGAGCTGGACCGGAAGTATGCGGAGCTGAATATTACACCGAACGCGTACTTCGAGAACAATATCCAGGTGGCCATTTATAATTTGAAGAGCAATTTGAAGCGTCTCGATCAGCCGGTGAATAAGACCAATTGGGGCATGACACCGCAGACAGTGAATGCCTACTATACGCCGACCAAGAATCAGATTGTCTTTCCCGCCGGCATCCTGCAGACGCCCTTCTTTGACATCAACAACCCGAAGAGTCTTAATTTTGGGGCCATGGGCGTGGTGATGGGTCACGAGCTGACCCATGCCTTCGACGATCAGGGACGCGAATATGACAAGTTTGGGAACATCAATCGCTGGTGGGATGCCAAGAGCATTGAGCGCTTCAATGAGAAGTCCGAGTGCATTGCCCGCCAGTACAGTGGGTACAAGATGAATGGACGCACTCTCAATGGCAAGCAGACGCTGGGTGAGTGTTAAATCTGTGTGGCTGATGTTTTTTTCATATAATAATCATATTTATTATATTAAAATAGGTGAGAATATAGCTGATAATGGCGGCCTGAAGGCGGCCTATCATGCCTACCAGCGCACCAAGAGCGAGAAGGAGGCGGATGTCCTTAGGTTGCCCGGGCTGAATCTCACACACTCGCAGCTGTTTTTCGTGTCCTTTGCACAGGTAATAATGTATAGGGAGTTATAAGATATTATATATATTTTATATATATTTATAGATATATATTTTTATGTATATATTGATATATATAAGTATATATAAAGTACACATTTATTTTGGAAAGATTAAGCTGCAGCCTAAACTGTTGAACCTTAAATATTATTAAATATAATTCAGAGGCTTAGATTGGTACTATTTTCCAGCTTAAAATATATCAAAATGCATATAGTATCTTCTGTTAATGTTTTCTTTTGTAACTTTTCCGTTAAAATGCTTACTAAATTTGTTTTAAAATGTGATTTTCAATAAGAACTATCTATGCCTTGCTCTTGTGAGTATCTTGAAGTCCACCAATAATTTCTGATTGAGTTAGCTCTCTCGGACTCTGATAGGTTTTATCATAATTTTCAAAGTATTATCTTTATACCGATCTGTTGTAGAACTATTCAAACTACAAGAACACCCGCAGGAGACCTTGCTAGTTAATAATAGTAATTAATTATAGCCAAAAGTAGCCTGCTAGCTCTCTTCCCAATTAATTATATTGCTCCAACTTACGTTTCTAAATTAAGAAATAATTATAATAAAGGACTTATCTCTTTACCAAACCAGGTGTGGTGCTCCAGCACCACGGACGAGACCAATCTGCTGCAGATGGAGAAGGATCCCCATTCGCCATCGCAGTTCCGGGTGATCGGCACCCTGTCCAACATGAAGGAGTTCGCCGAGGTCTTCCAGTGTAAGCCCGGCAAGCGCATGAATCCCACCGACAAGTGCGAGGTGTGGTAAGGGAATTGGCGCTATACCGATCTCAGAGTTAGCCAAAGCCAAAGCCAAAGCTAAAGGGGTGGGGGTTGGGTTACCAGATTACAAGGACACAGCCTCTAAGTGCTGTCTGTTCCTGCATCCGGAATTTTATTGGCTTAAGTTTTTCCCACATTTTTTATATATTTTTTATTTATAATATAATATTTTAGTTTTGTTTTGTGAAATATTTTGTTGTTATTATATAATATTTGCCATTTATATTTCGTCGAAAGACCGTCAGTTATTGTGCCTATGAAAATGATAGAATCTGACGATAAAAATGCATAAATCCAGATCCGGATACCCGGCGAGCCATAAACTACACACACACAACTGAATGTGTATGAACTATGTGGGGGCGGGTGTGTGCGTCAAGGCGCACACATACATATATATATATATATATATAGATAACGATAAATGATAAATGATAACGATAAATGTAACTTAGCTATTTGTAGAACTATTAATGTATGTATTATATATATTGTATGATAAAAATACAAGGAAACACTAAGTTCGCGGCTCGGGACCCAAGGCCAAATTAATGTGATGTTTATTCAGTACTCCAGTTTTTTTGTATGTAACCCACTAGGGTTAAGATAAAACCAAAAAAAAAAAAAAACAAACAAATAAAACCAAGAAAAGAGTTTTGCCAAATCTCCAGGCTTCTAAAACAAATACAATTTAGTCGAATTTCGGAGAGTAACGAATAGGAATTGCACAGGGAGGCCACAGAAATCGCTAGCTATGGGAGATCTCTTTTAAATGGTGTCTGAAAGAATGTTATAAAATATTTAAAATGGAGAGCACACTTGAAATCTATTTAAAATCTATTTAAAATCCATGCTTTAAAATATTGAATGCTTCCAAATTCATTAAACATTTGAAATCCCTTTAAAAAGTGTCTAAAAGTATGCTACAAAATGTTGTAAGCTAACAAATACATATGTGTATGTATT
Source organism: Drosophila parvula (assembly GCA_018904695.1). Classification (NCBI taxonomy): domain Eukaryota; kingdom Metazoa; phylum Arthropoda; class Insecta; order Diptera; family Drosophilidae; genus Drosophila; species Drosophila parvula. The sequence continues at coordinate 45,533 of JAEIIG010031696.1, forward strand.
CCTTTGTTTTCAACGAATTATAAACATTTCGAAGTCTAGTTTTGGATACCTTTTTAAGGAGCTTTTCGAAACCCTAGTGATTTCTGCAGCTTCCCCTATATATTCTGGACTTGGGTCATCGATTTGGAACAGAGAGAAATACATAGCTAGTGAGTGTGAAAGCGACAGAGATGGCGATACACAGTGAGGACGTTCCACAGACTAAAGTGAATAGGAAATAGCCCTATACTATATATTTTTGGTTGTTTTCAGTTTAAGTTTCATAAGGTTCAAATTTGGTTTAAGTGTGTCTCAACTGTTGATTTATCCTTAGTTAGCAGATGCAGAGAGAGAGAGAGTGCAGCGTGAATGCCAAAGAAGAGAGAACACCAAAACCAATACTAATTAATTACTTATCGTGCTCAAATATATAGAGAGATTATATAGCCAAACATACTAGCAAAAACAACACACGCACATATCAGACTAAGATAATGTGAAAAAGAGCCAACACCAACCAAGTAAATCTAGGCACCAAAAATCCGAGCATTTAGTGATAGGACACAATGAAGCCACCCTCGTCGAGCCAAAAGAAATCACAGCCAGTTGTCAAGAAGCACAAGAAAAAGAGTTTTCACTATTCCAAAAAATGGTCTTTCGGTTCCTCAAAAACTCTCATGTGACTCCTCATCCTCATGTTTAGTTCTTTGTTCTTTTTTTTAAATTAACCGATTAGCTCGTAGCTCGTACTATGCATTTACGTTTCGGTTCCACTCACAACCTCCTCCTTCGATATCGAGAGAGCAGACGATTTTTGTATTCTATATATGTACTATATATGTGGATGGATGGATGGATGGAGAGAAGCACAAAGGCGATTACAATTACGAGATAATACGGATATTGAAATAATAATATTATACAAAAAAACAACTTACATATACAGTAACTGAGTGTTTAAATGCAAGTTATTTTTATTGTCTATGAATAGAGCGTGCATGTATACATTTGACAAATTGAAAATAAAATCAATAACTGTGACTACCAAGAGTTTCCAGCCGGCGTTGTTTTCCTTTCTTCCTCAGCAACTTTCAGGGGGGAATTTGCATTGAAATTGGTTTACTAAGTAAATAAATGAAATAAATCAATGAAAACCCGTTTTAATTTCATTCAAATATCAATAGTTTCCTTCTCTTTTTACAGCAGGATGTTGAACATGTATTTTCTGCCCACCTTAAAGCCTCTTAACTCCTTGGAGACCTTGGAATTTTGTCCATTTAAAGTCGGAATATTTGTGTTTTAAGCAAAGTAAAGTGCAACGTGAACCTGGTTAGACCCTAGAACGATTCCTTGGCATATTTCCTGCCATTCTGTGCCCCCTTAACTTAACTTAACTCGCTCTCACTCGCTTTATTATGCCGGACAAAAATGCCAGAAATTCTGGCAAATGCCGGGCGATGGGGGCTCTTAAAGTTGTCGAACTTTGACTTTATGACAAAGTTCTAATAAACTTTTGCTGCTACACACACAAGCACACACACACTGGTGTTCGTATGGATATATAGAAATGCCAGCAAATTGCTTACATAATAAATAATAATAATAGCGTGCGATTTTTGGCGCAATTTAAATTTATTTATGGCACTTGTTTGTTCGCATGTCATGCGCAAGTTTTAGCCAGACATTTTTGCGCCCACCAAAGGGGGGGCGGGCACACACACACACACACAGGTGGGTGTTTGGGGCGGGCTTTTCTTTTTCTTTTTTTTTGGGTGCTTTAGGTTCTTTTTTTTTTTTTGGTTTGGTTTTGGTGTGTGTGTGCGCGCGCGGGCCAGGTAAATGGTTAGTCCTTCGGCGGATTTGCCTATTTTTATCATTGCGGCTGATCCCGGTCGCCTGGCAACCTGCCTGTGGGCGCCCAGCATTTAATCTGCTTAGTGCGAGCGATGTCGACTCATAAATCCTGCCTGCGGCATTGCCATAGTCGTCGTGAATGTCCCCGACCTGCCTGCCTGCCGTCTTATCGCATTCCCGCAATCGGGGGAAAACAGCCGGCAAGGACAATGGACGACGACGGACGGGGTCACATGGAGATTTGGGTTTGGAGATGCAGAGAGAAGAAGCCTGGGCGCTGCTTAAATGGCAATTAGGTGGCCGCACTTACTGACAGCTTCCTTTAGCCACTGGATGATGTCATCGGGGTGTCGTCCCTGGCGCTAATTAATGCAATCCAGGTCGGCAATTCAGGCAGCGAGTGCCCCTCAATAAGGTTGGATTTGTGGGCAGGGAATAGGTAGGGTTTTAAGCTGTGACCCCGAATGAACCCTGGCCACATCGATGTGTCAATCAAAATGGATCTAGAAATATATTTTACTAACAGATTTTATTAAGAATTAAGTTGGTATATCAGGTAGTACATAAAAGGTTAAATAATTCAATTATTTAATTCAATTTAAGAAAGCTTTGCCTTAAATTTGAACACACTTGAGTATAGCTTTCTTAATTGTTAAATTTCATATTTAAGCTATGACTTATCGTATCATTTTATTATAAAAAGACAAAGGTAATATAAAAAAGAACTCTGCAGAGCTAAGCTATATTTTAAAGGGAAAACTTCGTTGAAAACAATATAACACTCAAAATTATATCGAAAACACTTTAAACTTTGATATATCGTCAAAGTTAAATATCGAAAAAAATCGCTCGTGACATTAAAAAGGCATTGTTATTGATATTATCAAAACTTTTCCAACTAAGGTTATTTAATGTAAACTTTTTCTCCAAATATATATTTATACTATATAATATATATATATATAGTATATATCATAACAGATATTATATATATATTTTCTCAAATGTATTGCAACATTAAAATATCGATTTATACAACATTTATCGCGTGCAATATCAATAAAGTATCAATATAACTTTTACTTTCTGCCAGCTCAGGTTTTAAAAACATTTCCCAGCCACTTCTCATAAAGGAATTTATGGAAAATACTCTTTAAACCCGGTGGCTTTTAATTTTCAGCCAAAACCATATTCGATTTGGCTTTTTGCTGACGATAAGCAAAGTAACATTGCAATTAGTTCCCACACACATCTGTCTTTGGCCAAAAATCGTTCGATTCACTGCGTAATTTCTTGGTTCTTTGCTAAGAGCCAAATATGGCCAAAAAGTTAAAGCCGAAGCTGGCTCAAAAGGACAGGGCTTAAATTGCTTTTGAAGGTGCACATTCCTCGGCGATTAGCATGATTAATGGGCAATGCAAACAAAACCATTTAAAGGCTCGACCGAATAACAAGTGTTCAGGCAGGGAGGAGTCGAGTGTAATTGCAATTATTATTATTATTATTATTATTATTTGTTGTTTATTATGCAGACAAGTTGTGGCTTTGCCTGTGACTGTGTGATGTGTGTAGGGGAGGGGCTACTAAAATATGCATATGTCCGGTGTGGACACGCCCATAAAATCCCCTGCTCCCCGACACCCACTCAGGCATTCATTTGCTCGTTCGTTTATTTATGTTAATTTAAATCAACATGCAAAAATTAGCACATGAAGCACTGTGGCAGGCGGCAGGCGGCAGGCAAGGCAGGCGGCATGTGGCAGGATACAGGAGACAGGACACCGGATGACGAGTAGGCGCTGGCGGAGATGAGTTTTGTGCATTTGCGGCGTGGCTCGAAAACATTTAATTTATTTAATTACTTGCCCCTTAATTTGCATATTTAAATGAATTGCCGCAAGAACCAAGAACTGGCCTGAGAGTGGGTCCTAACATAATAACTTGATGACACACGAGGCCGAGGAGCATAATGTATGCCGCCAGCGGCAATGACTTCTGACCCCAAACATTGCCATCGGAAGCACTATATATACATATATATGTATTCTATATAGGTGTCACACATAGGTAGAAATCGTATTGGCATAGATTATTAGGCTTGGAGTGGGAAAATCGAGTAATGGAAACTAGCTAAAGCTCTAAAGTGAGATACATGATACTTCCATTTAATTTAAGTTAAATTAATAGACAAATTGCACAGGGTTTAGTGGCATTTTCTTAACTTAAATGGTAACACAGTCAGGTTGCTCTGTCATTTTATTATTAAATAATTGCCAGGATTATCCTGGGAACACACAAGGATATTTATTATATTCTACAAATATATATTTAGCTGCCTGCAGCTTTTTAAAGATTTATTTTACGATTTAAAACCATTTTGATGTGTTTAAAAATAACTATGAGCTCTGTTGCCTCATCTGAACAGAGGAACATGCCTAAATCGAGTCGACTGGAGATGCAAAATGCAATAACATTGATTATAAATGATTGGGAAAGGTTTTTTTTGCGATTCAAAACAAAATTAAAGCTTTTTCCGCCTTAGAAGAGATGTCCCTAAAAATATATAACATATTTGAGCTTTAACTTGGCAGAAAAATGATAAATAAATAAATCCAAGTGACTTTTGCTTATATTTTTGTTAACATATAAATAATAAGTGTTGGAGGAATCATAATAAAATATTATTTCTTGTCCTTGGTTCAGCTCCCCTCGAATATGAAAATCCGTAAATCATACATATATTCAATGTATTTATTTAATCATATTGAAATTAGATACTTCCACGTTTTGCCCTGCTTATAATAATAATAATAATATTAATGTTTATATTATTTTGGTTGCGGTGCAAAATGCCTCGTCAATGATTGATTGACTCCAGCACGAACCTGGCTTATTGCCTCCGGCCAAAGTCCGTTGGTATGACTTTGGTTTCGCCATGTTGCAAGTGTTTTATGGCCACCAAAATTTTGAATGCATGGCGGAAGGAGGGGTTGAGGGGTGGAATGGGTAGAATGGCACGGCCAACTTCCGCTTCCGTTCGATTTTGCCTTCTTTGCTCGTTTTTATTGCTGCAAATTATTGTTTTTCGCCCATCGAAAGTTTGTGTTTAACGCAACTTTTTGTGCAGACATTAATTGCAAAAATTTCTCGCCTAATGGCTGCGGGGGCGATGGCGGCGGGGTGGAGTATTGGCTGGTTGGCAGTGGCTGCGAAATGAGATTTTGACCACAAAACAGCAGCAAACACAATTTTGGCTTTCCACTCGCTGTGTGATGTTTTCTCCTCTATGCGGGCAATAAAATAACAATCAACGCAAGCCGCGGTTGCCGCTGGATGGATGCGAATGCGAATGGGGGAGGGGCTTGGGAGAGGGGGCTTTGGAGAGGGGGCTTTGGAGAGGGGTTTTTGGAGATTCAAGAGGAGTCCCCGGGGGGGCGCTCTAAGGAGTGGTCAGGGGTAAGTGGGCTGCCACAAGCCAACAAACAACAACAAAAATACGAAAGCCAAACCAAAGAAATACCCTCGAAAAAGAGTCAGAACACATTTTGTAGTTTGCTTTTTAAAGTTATTATAAATTAAAATTAAAAATAAAATAAAAAATAAAAATAAATAAATTAAATTATAAATAAAATAAGATATTAAAG
>JAEIIG010031699.1:0-11366 GCA_018904695.1 Drosophila parvula
GGGTTGAACTCACGGCCTTTGGTTTACGAGACCAACGCTCTACCACTGAGCTAAAGAGGCGATGCGAAGAGCGCCGCCAAGTGCCTATACGAGCCAACGCTCAGAGAGGCGGGAAATCCAGGAGAGATATCGAGCAAAGAGAAAGAGTGAGAGAGTGAGAGAAGGAAAGAGGGAGAGAGGGATGAAAAAGAAAAGATCGTGACTCATGTTCTTTCAATTAATTATTTTCCAACCTAATAGTTTGTAAATCAACTAGTAATAATATATGTATGTATTGTATTCGGTAAGAAAAACCATACTTAATTATGAATGTTAGATCCTATTAGTATAGTATGGCGATGTAGTTAAAGATGATGCCACAAAGAAAATATCTTTAATAAAGGGAACCAACATGAAGTGTATAATTAACTTGCTTTCAATTCAACTGAAAATATTTTAATATTCATAATTTGTTCACAGGAATTTAAAAATTAAATTCCTGCCATTGAGCATGCGCTTTTATTCGTCCCTCTCTCCACTTTCCCACTCTCTTCCTTTCTCTCGACGTTCGTTTTGTATAGGGCTTTTGGCGGCCGCCAACACGTAGCCTCTTTAGCTCAGTGGTAGAGCGTTGGTCTCGTAAACCAAAGGCCGTGAGTTCAACCCTCACAGGAGGCAACTTTGGAATTATAAATTTTTTTTCATTTGTTATTTATTTTTTTTTTTAGTTTTATGGTGTGTTGATATAGTATTATATATTTTCATCGCCTGGGTATGCTGGGAGAACCTTATGGTTCACATTGTTTGATGGCTATCGGCCTGGCATTCCGATTGGCGGAGAAGAAAATTGCGTGAAAGCCATAACTAGTTACGTTGCTCTTCTTGGCCTCAAGTGTTATTTTATGACTGGCGTACTAACGCACACACTGCACTGGTCGGGCGCACGTGTAGGCCTTTAAAACTAACGGCAAATACGAGTTGTAAATAGGGTTTCGGGGTCTGTATGGTGAATGATGCGGTCATTATGGCCATGTATCTGCGTGGGAAGCTGGGCGGGCGAACATATGTGGACGTGCAATCATTATGTACATATAGTACTCTCCGTCGTACATACATACAAACTGCGTAGGACCCAGACCCGACATTTGTTAACGCGCCTCTGGTTTGTTTGTGCTTGGCCGATATTAGGTAGAATGTTTGCGTCGACATAAAAGGCGGAAATAAAAGTAAATTTAAGCAAATTGCAAACATGGCAACCAATACGACGGGCACAACTTGACCAGAGCGGGCCGAAACTTATCTTAATTACAATTATCGTGCCTCATTTAAGATAAGGATAAATCAATAACACTATTAAGTGGTCGCACTTAATTTATTACGCATTCGGTTTATCTTTGGCCAATAAAACTCTCATGGAAATCCAGTTTATGAACAAAGCACATTCTCTCCCTGCCTAAGCAAAGGCAAGCTGGTTCTGTGTGCCAGGATACGAAGGATATGAATATTTCAAGACATTCAGGACGATATTTTGAATGTGCATTACATTTTAAAGGCGAGCATCTTGAAAGGCACTCTGATTTTTAATTACCAGAGGTTTCGGGCAAGTCGAGAGCTATGTTTGGTAATTATCCAAAAGTTTGATACTTAGCAGGGGCTGGGAAATATTCTTGGCAGGCTCTTAACCTGGGTTAAAAAACCCTTAATTTAATACTCACGTACACTCAGCCCGGGCTACGGTAATTAATGAGTGCCACACGTTTTATGCGGCGTCGCAATAAAGTTAACCACAAGGCAAGTTAAGCCACAAAAGCTCGAAATGCCGGCGTGTTCGTCACTAAATGAGATGCCATATTGACGGCAGCTTTAAATCTCGCCACGACCTATGTTAAATTCGTATTTATGAATTAATAAGACACGCAGATGACACTGCCGCCGGTGACGACGAGGCCTTTGTGCCTTTTGTTGGACGGCCACAGCCTCCAGCCAAGGACTGGTGACCGAGGGACCGCTTTGCCGGATTCCTCTTCCTTCAGCTAAGACTAATTGAAAGTGACAGGGTGCCGCCTTTTCTTCTGTCGCTGAGCACCGGGGAAATGTTAATCAACGGGGCAACTTGGCTATGGCAAAATCAAATCAAGGTAATTTACCGTAAGAGACAAAAAGGCATCATTTCATTTCCCCGGCTCAGAAATTGACAACATATCCGCCACCTTTTCCCTTGGTGTGTGCGAGTGTGTGAGGGTTTGTGGTGGGATACAGGGAAAGAAAAGGATTTAAAAACCAACAATAACGACTTCTTTAAACCATTTAAAATATTAATATATATATAGAGCAGTTGATCATAATTAATATAAGATATTTAGCCTTAAAATAATACATTTGGTATACTGAAAGTTTTAGAACAAAATAAAGAATCTTTTTAAACTTAAGCTGTTTAAATGCCTGTATTAAATATATGATATAGCTTTATATTTCTTTCTTTTTCACTTAAAGAACAATGAAATCCTCATACTTGCATGTAGGTTTGGCTTATTATATTAATATACTTCTAAACAAAAGGATTCCTTTATTTTACACCCGATGCTTTTAGTTCATTTTTTCATTTATAAGTTATCCAACTTAACATGCTTGGAATTTATAAAGAAAATAAATACATAAATAAGTTCCCCCACCCCTATATATATTTTAAAAACTTTATAAATATATCAAAAAACATCAGAATTTTTGTGATTATTAATTCGCAAGCTCCGTTTTCTTCCAGTGTGCGAAGTAAGCCGGGCGAAGTATTTGCTCTGTAATTTATATGCGCACAGCAGATACCAAAATTCGCCGTGGAGTTGGCTGCTGCTATCTTACCTCATTCTGGACCCGCAATTTGCATATTGTGTACATCTTGAGTTCGCACAGTCAATAACCACCCATCCCCCGACGCGTCCTTCGTCCTTCACCCAGATACTTCGTCCATAAAGAGATGGGAAAAAATCCTGGCTTGTTGCTTAGTATGCAGGTGGCATGTCGGCTCATCTCTGGGCGAGCTCGTGTTTGGGGCCAGGCTTTTAGGCACTGCATTTCCGATTGGCGCCAACTTTCGTTTCCCTTTTATTGGTATACCTTTCGGAGGCTCTCAAGCACACCCTTCAACACGCACAGCACACACACACACACACGCATACACCGCACACAACGCACACACCAAGAGGGAAATTGTGAAAAACAAGAAAGCATTTTCCCTTTTAATTTCAGCATTTCTCAGGCACCCCCGCTCCGCGCCCAGGCCGTGTTTGTTGTTGCCGGGACCTTACAGCCGAGCAGAATGACTTTTGCCTGCTTTGAATTTAAACAAATGAGGAATTGTTGCTGCCGCTTTAATGGTCGCCTTCATTCATCTCCCGACTTTCAGCTATTTATATACGTTTTTGTTCCAGCCAACTTTTTGAGGCTGATGTTTGCTCCGCCCTCGCCCCCGCAAAAGTTTTGTTTGCCATTGTTTGTCCTCATATTTTTGTTGGCTCTGCCTGGCTGCTTGGTTGTTTGTTTTATTTTCAATGTATATTTGATTCCTTTATGATTGTGTTTCCATTTTTTTGTTTTTATTTGTTTAGCCGTCAATTTTAATGAGCTGTCGCGAGTTGAGAGCAGGCAGCTCATAAATTTTATATGGGCGCTATCAATGTCAGAGAATTCGGGTCGGGAAAAAGATAATTTATTCATTGGATTTAATAATGCAGCAGCAAATGCTGTGCGCCGCTAGAATGTCCTATTAATTAGGGCCACCTACCTAAAAATGGGTCCTCACCTGCTAACCCACTCGCCAGCTCACCAGCTCACCAGCTCACCTGCTCACCTGCTCACTTGCTCCCCAATCAAATACTTCGGTGTGGTTTTTGGGTTTCTTTAATTTATTGTTGGGTTTCGCTTTCCGCAAGTTGTACCTCTTTACATACATATGTTTGCTTAGTCGCACTTTGATAGGCTATTTTAGCAGTTTTACTTTGCGCTTCTCTAAATACATTTTACATTTCGTTTAGTTAATTTAAATTAGTTTCAGTTTAATTTAATTAATGATACAATACCTTCGCCACTGCCCTCTCCGTTCGGATTCAATTACATATAATACTAAACATTTATAAGATACTTTCAATATCGACAATTGTTTTAATATTTAATTAGGTATATAAAGATATATGTATATATCGATCGATTCATATATTATCTGTGTAAGAGACCGGAGTCAGTATATAATGGAGCTTAATAGTTTTTGTTTTGTTCATCCACTTTACCGCGTTATTGTTGATGACTACATATGCAACTCGCCACTTTACACACGATTTAAGGAATTTATAGTTTTATACAATGTGTTCTCGTATATTTCATGAGTGTTTTGTTTCGGCACTTTCATACCCGACTTCCTCCGCCCGAGTGCCTTTATGCAATATAAATGTTCGTGTTCGCGGACACGGACACGGACACGGACATGGATTCAACAACAAACCTGCGGAAACGTTGAAAATGCGATGCCAGATATGTCAGCGAAAAACGTTTCAGTGAATCCCGCTCCCAATGTTGTTAAAATCAATAATAACAGAGGGGCTCTAAAGTTCAGCAAATTTAATTTTGTATGTGTCGCGTTTTTGGAAGTTCTTGTGACCGTTTTGGTTTTTGGCATTTCTCATTACAGCTCTCACTAATAAATCGGAATCGAATTTAGTTAGTTATTCCGCCAGCTTTTCGCACTTTGCATTCACAAATTATGGGTGAGTGAGTAAATGGGTGGGTGAATGGAAAAAAATGTGTTGCTCCAATCTATTTCTATTAAAACTTTAGTGTTTGAGGACCGCTGGCAAGAACTGGCATGCCAAATGTTGCGGCAATAAATGTGTGTGCTTTTCCCGTGTTATTTCTTGGAACCGGAAACGAGACTCAAGAGTTATTGCCAAAGGGGCATATCTTATGACAGCCGCCGTTGTTTTTCTGGTTTGCTTAGTAAATGTATTTCTAATATCGATTTGTGTTCGAGTTTTATGGATTGCAGGCTCGTATATTTCGGCCACATGTTGTCTGCTCTGCCGTTGTTTCCTATTTTTCTACATGTATAGTATATATTCTTTACTTCGAGTTTCGACTTTTATAAGACTAATAAAACTTTAAACGTGGCATCGCTGCCTTGCCCCTAGTGGAGAGCTTGAGTTCGGTTGCTTGTGGTATCTGTTGCTACAATATTTCGTTAGTTTTTGTTTTAGTTTTAGTTTCAAAGAGTAACCCGTATTTCAAATTGTTCAGTGTGATTTCAGTGTGATTGATTGACCACAGAATAAGCGTTTATCCAGCTTGGTCTTGGTGGTGGTCTTCCCTGTGTATCTTCTCTCCTGCTCGATTCGTTTGAATATATTTCATCGATTTCGGATCTGTTTAGTGTTTTCCACTCCTCGTGTTTATTCTTCACTGGGGCTAATAAAATGCTCGCTTTGTTTTAGTTACCCGCTCGGGCCAATTTGTTTTCACTTGTTTGTCAGCCAGTAAATCCGAACTCGCCTTCCATTCATCAAAGAGTCCGGCGCACAGCTGCCTGGAATATCCAATTTGATGGCCACCCGGATTTATGGTTTAACTTGCAACGCAAAGTGTTTAATTAGCGGGGAAATTCGGGGGGAAAAGTCAGATCAGCAGATGTCCATGTGCTCTGTCCTCATTAAGTTATCTAAGTCAACAATTTTCTAGACCTTACTGTGTGTGTGTGGGTGTGTGAATTGTACATTTTAAATGTTCCCATTTGTATATCGAGAGGTGGGTTTTGAACTCAAACCATTGTATTCTGCGCGGCCTCCTTCCTGATCCCGGCTGGATTCCCGTAGAGTACTTGGAACACTGATTGGGGAGCACTGAACGAAACGTGGGGATACAGAGCTGGGTTGGGAGGTGGTGGTGGGTGGGGTGGTGCGTCCTTAGTCCCGGATGAAGACGAACTCGTTGTAGTGGTTCCAGCGGTTCTCCTCCGTGTCCACGCCCGGCTTGGGCTCCGCCGCCGATCCGGCGGTGCCCGATCCACAGCTGCCGGCCATGCGGTATCCGTGGTCGTGCAGATTGTCGAAGGCCTGCTCAATAAAGCAGTGCTTCAGGAAGAAGCGCGAGGTGTAGCGGTCCGGGCCGCCATGGTCCGGATCCCGGGACTCGTTAAGCGTGTCGCTGAAGACCTCGCGGCACTGGGCCACGCGGCCGCACACCAGGATGCGCGACAGCTTCCGGAACTTGACGTCGGCCAGCCCGTCCTTGCCGAACTGGAAGCTGCCACGATAGCCGATCGTTATGCAGCCAGGCGGCCGGGCATCCCGCTCGCCGCGGATGCTCTCCAGCATGGCCGCAAGCTTGAAGTGCTCCGCCTCGCGGAGCAGCCGCTGGCGTTCGCGGAAACCCTCCGGCAGATGCAGCGCCTTGTCGCGCAGGAAGTCCAGGATGTAGCGGAAGAGGACGCCGTCGCGATCCAGGAAGTAGCGACCCTTGCTGTCCTTGGCCAGCGCATCGCGCCCCTCGCCGAAGAGCTCGGCCAGCAGCGTGCTCTTGTCCTGCAGCAGCGTGGCCAGCGTGGTGGTGTAGCTCACGCCGCCGACGTTCAGCTCAATGATTTCCGGCATGCCGCTGCGGTTTTTCGCTTTTGCAGATCCTCAACGGCCAGTTAATCTACGCACATATGGAGTTGGCCCTGCACACAGAACGGACACTCGCGAACTTGGTGCAATCGCAGACCACTACTACTTGGGTTTGTTTACAGCGCTTCTCTCTGACTTTGTCCGCCAAACGCGTCCGCACTCGCTGAGGTCTCGTTTCGAACTGTGGAGCTGCGGAGGCTCTTGGCCTGGCCAAAAAGGAAGCACTTTTCACTCGCCCGTTGGTGTACATTTGTGTGTATGCATTGGAGAAGGAGAGAAGCACGAGCACGAGCCCGAGAGAGAACACTCTCTCTGGGCGCTCCGTGGCCTGCGCACACGCTGCCTTTGTTTTGATATTGGATATTATTGTTTAACAAGTGGTTAAATTTCAAAAATGTGCACGGATATATCTGGCATATGCGCTGCAGAAGGGTTGCTCGACGCTCTTTCCGCTTTCCGCTTTCCGCTGCCCGCTCCTGCCTGCTGCCCGCATGTTATTAATTTGATGAGGGTCCGCAGTGCGTATACGTAATGACCAATATGCTGGATTACTCTGGTGCCTAATGCGAGTGATGCTGCCATGGCCAGGGAGGTGCGTGGGGGCAAGGACATTAGCATTCAGCTGGCATAATTTGTGTTCATTTTTCGGGGACTTTCACCCGAGCAAAGTTCGCAGCCATGTCACAGCAAATTATGGCACATGGCGCATACTTTAAGGCGTCGCACATACTTTATGCCTCGGCATGCCAACTATCCAGCAGTTTTTTTTTTCGGGGACATGTGGCAGGGGCAGGGGCAGGGAATGGAGGCCTTCCCGAGTGGCAACAGGCGCTGACAATTTGACACCGTGACACTGACATTAACAGGCAGCAGCAGGCAGGCAGTGGCACTGGCAGTGGCCCTGCAAATGCAACTGGTTGGGCTGCCTCGGCCAGTTTTTGGCCCCGTGCCAAATGGGCCACTCTCCGCAGGGCTCGCGCCACGGCAGACTGCCTGGCAGCTCACCTGTTTGCTCTTGCTCCTCCTGCCGAGCTTGCCGTTAACATTCCGCGGCATGTCCTGCGTGCGACTCGCTGCAATTGAATCAACAACAGGAGGCAATAGCGAATACGCAGCCTACTCTCTCTCTCTCTCTCTCTATTTCTCTCTCTATCTCTCTTTCTCCTTATCCCAGTTAGCCCTTTGACATGGTCGAGAGGCACTGGAGATACACACAGAGGCACTGGCAGAGAAAAAGCTGATTACACCTCAGGTTTTGTAAAATTTAATCATTGATTTGAAATTATTGGTAAGCAATGTAAAGATTCTACTTATCAATACCATAAATTTAATTTCAGACTGTAGAAAACCTACGGGAATAAGCGGATAAATAGGGTTATTTCTTATATAGAGCAGCTATTTAAATCAAAACGATTTAAATAAAATACAGAACTTCTCACAGCATTTATTCTGTTTTTGCTGTATTTATTGTTGAAGCTATAATATACTAGGGTTGGTATTATAAATATAATAAATAATATATAAATATAAGTAAATATAATAAGTTTAACAATATCCTTTGTTCAGGAAACAATTTTCAATAGTAGCCTTATGTGAAATTGGCAAGTTCAAGTTAATTTTCATCTTGTTACTACATTTTCGTAGCTATTTGAAATGTAAATATTTGTATAAATCAACGAATAAAGACCTCCCAGTAACTTACACTGAAATAATTCCCTTTTCGTGTGAGACTCATTGATTTTTCTCCTTGTGTAATAGCCTTCACTGGAGCCTCCGGCTAATTGCAATGAATACTTGGCTGACTTTAGCCTGGGGTGGGCTCTTAGAGCGTTCAACTTGCACAAACCCTTTAACTCTTGGCTTTTGTTTCCCCTCTTTGCTTGCTTGCTTACTCCACTCACTTCCGCTTCCGGCTGCGGTTTCCCCATCGTCTCCTCCTGTCCTCCCACCACCATCGCACTATCTCGCTAATGCTCCTGCTCCTTATCAGCAGCCGGCCTACTACACCCACCCCTCTCAAGGCACTCCCAGCCATGAAATTGCGGTTTTTGGCACGCATTAAGATGGCGCAACACTTTACGCGCCATTACGTCCTGCCTGCATCTGTGTGCGTCACGTTGTGCGAGCTTGTGGTGAGTGCTGTGTGTGTGTGTTGTGTGAGGTGCCCTGCCCCGCCTCTCCTGTGGCTGCTACGGCAGGGATTCTGTCCATTCCGCCATTTCGGCGTTGCCGTGAATGCTGCCTGTTTGTCTGGCTGACTGGCGCGATTCAAATTGATTTTGTCTGGCGGTAAGACACCCATTCACCCACACACCGCACACCACACTGGCAGCCGTGTGTATCTATGCGCTGGAGCACTTTGTTTTGACAACGCGCCAAATTGTCGTCCCTCACTTAGCCAGAGCCGTTTGCATGCTATTTCTGGTTTGTTTGCATGTTTACCTTTCGAGACTGTCGGCTTCTGTGCTTCCCTCTTGGGCGCAGGACGCCTTTTAGGGAGTCGGGTGGTGAGAAGGGTAAGCCGCCTAAGCGATAAGGTGTGAAAGGAGAAAGCCCTTCCAGGCGTTGGCCTTTTCGGGCTGCACACTCTAACACTGGTCTGTGATGACCTTGTTGAAGCCATTTAGCAGTCCCGAAATAAACGTTCACCTTCCACACAGCTCACGAGTGTCAATCAAATTTCCAGTTCAAATTTTGCATTTGATTTCCCTCGATAAATGCGGCATTGGCAAAGCAAACAGAATTGGCATGCCCCCGAACTCAAAGCCAAAACAAATCAAATCAGCATTGCTTGAGTCAACAAATATTCCCCCTCAATGCTAAGCGGTATTGAAAATATAGAATGTGCTTATATACTCTTATCAGGGGAAATGTCAATGACACATGATAATGTGTACTATTTTGTTGTAGTGTTTTTTTAAACAATATATAATATATAATGAATACAAACTGTTTATTAAGTAAGCAAGACCTCAGTGGCTTTACCTCTTGTAAAAATAAAAGATCTTACGGATATCCATTTTCTCTTATATTTTGATATTTTACTAATCATTCCGGGGCATCCCTTATGTTTAAATATTTTAAATATATAAGGGTTTGCTTCAGTGTGGGGATGTCTAGGCGAGGACAATTAAATAATGCTTATTTAAGAGGCTTATGACAAGTCATGGCGACATTAAGAGTAACACATACATTAGGTTGGCTTAAGGTGCATATTTTTCCGTTCTTTCAGTGCATCTATAACCCAAAAGAAAGTATTTCAGAAAACCGAGGGATCTAACTATAAGGCAGTGTAATCTATACCTCAAAAAGTCTTACATATCATATCGATCTAAATATTTTAAATGAAACCCTTTAATTTAAAGGACTTAGCACTTCATAATTTGACCCATTTTGACCAATTATTAATTAATAGATAAAAGCGTTTTAAGATCTTTGCCAAACATTAAATATAAATTTAAGAAGTGCAAAAATAGTCACAACATTTATTTTACTTTTCCGTGTGATGAAAAATATAGCTCGGTTAATTAAATCAATCTTTGTTTAGGAAGTGGCAGCCTGCAAACAGTGCCACATTGTTCGCCACGCGTTCTTAAAACGGATTTGCATGGGGCTTCCATTAATTGCCAGCAGCTGAAGGCAGCCCAAGGACCTGGGCCAGCACTTATGCAAATGCATCCAGTGTCCGTGTGGGTAAGTGGAGCCAGTACTACTATTCGTATGCGTGTGCATAATGCCAGCGATTTTGCCAGCTTAAAATGCACGCTCAGGCATGCGGCGAGTGCCTCTGCATCTGCATCTGCTGCGTATCCTCAAGATACATTGACGCCGGCACACGGCTATGTAAATGCAAATGCGAGCGCCTAGCTGCTGGGCAATTTAACACCACACAGGGTGGCGAACTGTAAGGCACGCGAGCAATTCGCTAAAAAGAATACCCTAACTGTCGCCCATTTCGATTAGAAGAAATCTCAAGAATTTATGTATATTTTTATTTTTTATATCACCATAAAAAGCAACTTTTGTTTCCGGCTCTGGTAGAATATTAAGATTTCTGAAAACAGATGAATATCTTGTTTATTCTGGTTTAAGCTGGGATAGTTATTACGGCCACATAAAAAACCTAATCTTTGTTCCGCAAACTTCAAGAATTCACCTAGGACGATGTAATACTAACATAAATTTCCATGATTTTTAAGTGTCGAGGCACTTGTTAAGTTTTGTAGGATAAGGATAAAGTTTAAAGCCAGTTTATTTGTCCCACAACCCAAAATAATCCGCTTTTTACACGAAACTTGTCAACTAATAATTATTCAATAAATAATAAGTGAAATTAGAGCAAATCACAGTCATGTATCAAGGTAAGTGCCGCTTTAATCCTTTGTATTGAAGATACCTCCAAAAGTTTCAAAATTTACAAGTTCTTCATTTAAAAACTATGTAACTGAATGACTTTATATCCCAGTGGCCTTCACTTTAGTGAATAAACTCAAGCACTGGCTTTAGCTTGAGTTGTCGAGCGATCGGGGAATTGTACGAGCTGGCAGGCGGGACTAAAGGTCGTTAATTTTAAATGCGATGCTCGGGGATAAATGCATCCTGGGCTGCAGCCACGCCAGGTGCCCGTTGTTGACGGAGACGTTGATTTTATTCACTGCCGACAGCAACAGTTTGCTACAAGCGAACATGCCCGCCCATTTCCATTCCATACGCCGCCCATCCATGCCTCTCCACCTCCTCCTC
>JAEIIG010031700.1:0-10813 GCA_018904695.1 Drosophila parvula
ATAAATCAAACATAATATCGATTTATCGCTCATATTCAACTTAAGTTTATAAATAGCCAGTTAAGATAATAAACATGGGCGAATAATATAAATAAATAACTATATTGCAACATTAAAATATCGATTTATTTATATTTGTATGTATATCGATATTTTTTGCTATTCGATACTTTTTGTATTATTTTGAGTTCAGTGCTTTCTGTCTATATGTTTGTGTGAAGGGCAAATCATTGAAGGTGGCCGGCTAATTTGGTTTTGCCTGGCAAAGTGACTGAATGATGGAGAGGGACAGGGAGAGAGAGAGAGAGATAGAGTAAGAGAGAGCGAGTGAGAGATGATTAATTGATTACGCGTGGGCTCTGATTTAACGGTGAACGCCGAGCGACTCGAAAAGAATCTGTGGGGGGTTGAGAGTGGGGTTGGGTTGGGGGGACCCTGCTATCTCGGGTTTCATCTTAACGATTTGGCCTTGCGATGCCGCGCATTCACTAAACACGTTTTTCCCTTCGATTTGATTTTATTTTATTTTCATTGAGTGGAAATTAAAGTTTGCTTAATGTTTCTAATAAATTGCTTAATTATGTGTTTCATATTGAGAGCTGGTCACACTAGTGGCTGACTTTATTCTTATATGTTTAAAAGAAAAGTATGACATTTAAGGCTGAAACCATAAAATATATAAAAATATAAAATAAATATAAATATATATAAATTTAATAAACCATTAAAAAACCATAAGGTTTGGGTCACATTTAAAATATGGTTTGATTTGAGAGCTGGTCACACTAGTTGCTTTGATTTATGTGTTAAGAATGGGAGTCTATGGCAGGTTTCATATTTTCCATTATTTAATGCAGAAAACATAAATTCTTTCAATTTTAGGGTCACACTTAAGAGAACTTGCATTTTGAAAGCTGGCCACACTATGTGCTGTACATTTTGTTTGATATTTAGTGTGTTTCCTTAATTATATTATTATTTTGAGGTAACCCGAACCGCAAAATTAAGTAAGTTTCATTCTGAACATTAGTTCTTTACAACTTCATATTATCAGCTGTGTAGTTAAGACAATATTTGTATTATTTATCGAAAGAAAATTATTATTAATAATATTATTTTTTTTTGTTTAATAAATAGTTCACTGGAAATTCTTTGGCCAACTCTCGCTGAAATGACACTGGGCACTGGGCCCCTGGCGAATGGTGAATGTCAGGCGCGGTTATCGTCAGCTTATCAGCATCGGCCGAAAGCCCGGACTTAAATGCGGATTAGAACTTGGGACTTGGACATCAGAGAGAGAGCCAGTAAACAAAAGTCGGTGCTGGCGCTATGGAGCTCCCCGGGACGATCACAATGGGGATTATCCCAATACTCCTGCTAATCCAGCTGATCCCCGTGCATGCCCAGGACTGTCAACAGCTGCAGGAGCATGACATGGACACGGAGGAGTCGCCGTGCGAGAATTTCTATCAGCATGCCTGTGGCAATTGGTATGCGAACATCTTCCAACGGAATCTGGGCGCCCACGACATGCACTCCATGTGGAGCGCCAATCTGAAACTGAAGCTGATCGGGCACTTTGAGAGCGTGGATTCCTCGCAGTCGCCGCTGGCCACCTACTACCGGAGCTGCCTGTCTGCCGGCCGTTCCCTGCGATCCTACACAGAGGCTATGGCTCGGAGTGGCGCCAATTTTCCAGTGCTTGGCAACAACACCACCTCCTCGTCGTCGTCGTCGTCGTCATCCTTCGACTGGGTCTTGGCCAATGCTGCCCTGCGACAGTATGGTGCCCAGGGCTTGTGGCGATTGCTTGTCCAGGACAACTGGCAATCGGCGGATCAGAGGATCTTCTACCTGCTGCCGCCCCGCTTCGATTTGCTGGGCGCTGAGGCCATGAGCGAGTTCCTGTACCAGCGCTATCTCAAGATCCTGCTCATCGAGCTGGGGCTGCGCGTACGGCAGGCAGCCCTGCTGGCCGAGCAACTGATCGAGTTCGAGCGAAAGCTGCGCCAACTATTGCCCAAGGATGTGGAGCAAACCCTGGTGCTGCGCGAGCCGCTGGCCTTGAGGGAATGGGACCTGCAGTTGCCCCAACTCCAGCTGAAGCGTTACTTTGAGCTGCTGCTGGCCGACTTGGACTGGGATCCATCCACCCTGCTAATTGTGGCAGATATGGATTATTTGCAGGGACTGCAGGGGATCTTAAAGGATCGACAGCAGAGTAACTTGATCCTATCCACGTGGCTGCTCCTCCAGCTGCCGGCACACTTTGAGTTGCGGATGCACGACGACGAGAATCTGAGCACCCAGCGGGATCACTGCCTGCAGCAGCTGCGTCGTCTCATGCCCGCCGCCCTGGGACGGCTCCAAATGGAACTGGTTTTGGGTGAGAACTATCGAGAGGCCTATGACACCGCTGTCCAGCGGGTGGTAGTGCTCTTCCGCGACGTGAAGCTGCAGTTCGAGGCGGCTCTCAATGACACCGAGGTCTTCGAGCAGGATCTGAGCACACGGCAGTTGGCCCGCGAGAAGCTGCGAGCCATGCGCCTAATCACGCCACGATTGCAGGAGCCGGGAACGGGATCGAGATTGGAAACGGTAGCGGTAGCTGGAGCGGGATCAGGATCGGGATCAGGATCAGGATCCCCTGTAACCAGCAGCTGGGACGAGACCCTGCTGCAGTTGTCCCTCAACCAGGCGCGTCTCGAGTTCCGTCAGGTGTTCGGTGAGCCAGTGACCGCCGCTCCAGCAGATCCCCTTGCCGTGAATGCCTACTATCGCCTCAAGCTTAATCGGATCGAGCTGCCGCTGGGCCTTATGGTCAGCTCTCTGCTTCAGCAGCAGTGCAACCGGGAATCGGATTCCCAGGCCCGCTTCTCGGCCGGACTGGGCTATATCCTAGCCCACGAGATGATTCATGCCTTCGACTACGATGGAATTAATTACGATGCCACTGGACAGCTGGCCAATGGACAGTGGCCGCCCAGAGCCATCATTAAGTTTGGTCTGCGAGTGGTTTGCTATCTGGGCGCCCGTTACAGTAATGCCACGCTGACCGTCAACGAGAATATCGCCGATACCGAGGGTCTGCGCCTCGCCTTGGACACGCACCTGGCGCAGAGGCGGCGGAATGGCGGCTCTGGCGGCCAGGATCTGAGAAGTTTCTTTGTGGCCTTTGCCCAGAATTGGTGCGGAGTGGCGGCGGCGGCGACTGTGCAGCAGCATGCCGGACACGCGGAGAGGGTCAACAATGTCCTGGGCAACATGCCGGAGTTCGTGGAAGCCTTCCAGTGCAAGGCCGGCAGCCGCATGAATCCCGTTAACAAGTGTCGCCTTTGGTGACACGACGAGGAGGGAGGTCGTAATGTTTAATTATTAGGTTTCTTTTTTTTTTTTTTTAAATAATATTTTGTGAAAAATTCAGGACTCTCTTTGAAGGTTTGAAGCATTTTAGAAATAAAGTTTTCTACATTAAAGTATCGTAACTTGTCTACTTTATTCATTTTTGTTGTTATTATATTTAAGCAATAACAAAAAAGGCCGAAGTTTGGCCCAATAAGGCGGTAAAGCTACATGAGCATCTCTAAAGGTAAGTGGGATGCCATTTTGTCCCTATAATGCAATATAGCTAGATGAGCATCTCTAATGCAACATCTCCAATAATGCAATATAGCTAGATGGGCATCTCTTACGGCAAGTCATTTTGTCCCAATACTTGTCTGCATGGTTTGAGGCACCAGGCGCACAGAAGGCAGCAGAAGGCATACATAAATTATAAATTGACTCGATCAATGACGTCATCGTACCAAAATCAGCGCCAGCGCATCGTCGTTCTTCTGCCTTCTGTTCGCCTGTTACTCGAAATGGCAGACGGGGTATTTGTCCTGCAATTTTGTAAAAATTTGGTCCAAAATATTGTTTTTGTAGGCAAGAAGAAGCTGTACAAATAATGTTTTGCACCAGGCGCGCAGAAAGTTGCAGAAGGTCGATCAGCTGTTTGCTGTAGCAGCTTAAAGCAGCTCTTGAATGTCTCTCTCTCTCTCTCTCGTTCTCTCCCTCAAAGCTGTCTCAAAGCTGAGCGCTCCAGTGCAACCCTGCCAACTATTGTTACAAAATCCGTCGATCTGGTAGCACGGATCTAAGTCCGCTATCGATATCAAATATACAAGTCGACTATCGATATTTAATGTCAGTCAGGTAGCACTGCTCTGCGTACGATCTGGCAACGTCGTTTTCAGTGCTCGGCAATACGAGATTATGACGATCTGGTAACACGGATCTAATTCCCCTATCGATATCAAATATTAATCTGGCAGCACTGCTCCAAGTCGAATATCGATATTCAATGTCAGTCAGGTAGCACTGCTCTGAGTACGATCTGGCAACGCCATTTTCAGTGATCGTGTTTTATTGCTTATCAATGACGTCATCGCACAAATCAGCGGCAGCGCATCGTCGTTCTGCTGCTTGCTGTTCGCCTGTTACACGAAATGCGTAAAAAGACAATTTCTTCGAATATTTGGCCAAATTGTTAACTAAGAAGTTGTTCTTGTAACCAAATGGTTGTTGTAAAATTTGATGTTGTTGTAGACAACAACAAGATCACAATTTTGGCCTTTGGCAGTGCAAATTTAGACAAGTCATGATTTCAGGCACCAGGCGCACAGGAGGCAGCAGAAGGTAAATGAGCATACAACATAAATTATAAATTTACTCGATCTATGACGTCATCGCACAAATCAGCGGCAGCGCGTTGAGGTTCTTCTGCCTTCTGTTCGCCTGTTACCCGAAATGGGAAATGGCATGGTTTTCTTTTAATTTTTACTACATGATCGGCAAAAATTATTTCAAATAAAATATTTGTATATAGTATGAGAAGGCTCCTTAATATATTTAACTAAAAAAAGAGAGCTTTTCTTATAGAAAAAAATTAAGACAAAAATATAACAAAATTATAAAAATAACCCTTTCTTTTTTGATTTAAAAATGTTCTTTGATATTTATAGAGCAACTCATTTGAAAACCCAAGTAAATTATAATATATACACCATAATATAAGGAAATAAGCAAGAAAATCTATTTTATTAAATTTTTCTTTTTTATTATTATTTGCCCCGTTGTCCCTTTTATATTGTGTTGTACCTTTTCACTATTTGCTTCCTTGTAATTTGTCTTCCTTTTTTTTTTTTTTGGTTTTTGGTTTTTATCTTTTCTTTGTGAAAGTACACACAAGTGCAGCATATTTGTTTTTGGTTTGTCCTGAAATTGGCGGTTGGCCGCAATCAAATAAAATGCAACCACGCGTAACGGGGGGCTTGTTGTTTGTTATGGCCACGCCCCCCTGCCAGCCAGCCACACAATATACACACACACACACACACGCAGAGAGAGAGAGAAGGAGACACATCAAATAAAGCCAAAATATTGAAGAGTTTGCCCCCCCCAAAAACTGTGAGAGAATAAAATGGGGGGGAGGCCAGGAAAAAAAAATGAATAAAAAACTAGTTGATGGGAAATAGGGTGGAAAATCTGTGTGTGGGGGTCAGAGGTGAGTTCCGGCAGCAGTTCTGCATTTGACATGGCGGAAAATGACAAGTGTTCTTTTTTATGGTTAATTAAACAATTGCCAAAAAATGAGAGAACTGGAAAAATGCCAGCTTAATTAAGGGAAAAGGCTGGCATTTTTTATTTGCTAAATTGGATTCTTTAAAGCAGCTTACTCAGTTACTTTTCAAGCAAAGAAATAAGGTTATTATTTCGTTGTCAAGATATTGTCAAGAGCTATAAGTAAACCTATAAATACATATTTACATATCTGTAAACTTCAAGTATTCCTATAAGACATTTTCCTATGGGCCCTCACTTGTGCATATAAATGAAGACATAATAATCCTGTACCCACTCTTGGCATTAACAAGTCACATGATATAATAATATTTGCCTATTTAGTTTGGGAAACAATTACCAAAGACAATGTCACAATTGCAAAATGCACAGAGGACTGACTGCCTGCCTGGCATACATACTATACTCTAATACTTAATAATCGCAATGACAATTGTCTGCAAATTGTTGGAACTGGCACTTTTCCCCTCACATTTTCCTCAGCATCTCAGGCATCTTACTTAATGCCCGCCATATGCCGACAAGTTTTGCCATCAAAAACTCCCAAAAGTATCCAATAGTTTATGCACGCAAACTTGCCCGGGGAAAATGACACAGTGCTGCGCTTGCTGGAAAATGGTTGGAAAATAAGGGGAGGAGGAGGTCCTGCCGTCAAGGGCAGGACTCTTCTCCGTTGATTGCGTTCCTTGTGCGCGCAATGATGCTTATCATCTTGATGATGATGATGACGGAAACGAAGCACCCAGCCAGCCCCCATTTTTCCACCATTTCCCAAGCAGAGTCAAAGTCGTGGCAGCAGGATAAGAAAAATCATTTCGCCGGCTAATCCACTTAATTAGTGTTTGCGGAATATTTTCCAATATAAAATGCATACAATGAGTGTGCAGGAAAGAAAATAAAACTAACAAAAAACAAAAAGGAATCCAGGGAAAAGCGTGGAAAAGCGGGGAAAGTGTTTAAAATGCGCTTGGGGTTGGAGGCGGGGGTCAGTTGAGCGTGGAAAAAAAGGCTTCGCTAAGCCAACAACTAGCTTGCTTTATTATATAAACGCTTAATCTGTAAACTATCTGATGATGTTACTATTAAGCGTTAGGAATATTCATTATATACGAATTATACGAATAAATCAAGTATTTAAATATATTAAAATATATTTAAAAAATATAATATACCTTAAAATAGCTAAAGATTTTCTTTATGGCTCTATATTTCCCAGTTTTGACTTTGATTTCTAATCCTAATTCATTTTAATTGATTTTAAACTCTGTTTTGTTCTGATATATATATTTTAAACAATATATCCCCAGTTATTTATCTATTTTTAATCATAATCCAAAAAATAGAATCTAAGTATCAGCTAAGCCACAAATAATTCCCTTTAATTATGAACTCCCGCATCCTTGTTTGTTTCTGCCAATATTCCCTTCTTGATCAATTAAGCTGCAAAGTGAATCGGTTTCGATTTAATTTAATTACTTGTTAAACCGATGATTCTGCGGTGGTAATTGTTCGACGAGCGAATCCAACATTCAATTGCACTCGAACAAAAGGTAAAAGGTAAGGCCAAAGGTCCTTTCTGCAGGCGAACTGAAATGCCGGGGATTATGTCGTGTCCTGGCCAATTACAGCTTAATCTTCATTCGCAAACCAACCGCTGGCAGCCAGAGCTGAAGCGGCAGGCAGCGGGAAATAGCTGGGGGGGAAAAAAACCCCCAAAGAAAACCCATGAAAAAATAAGAGCATAGCCAAGATATTCAGCACACCAAGGACCCAACTCCTTACTTCTGTTTCAATTTTCCTACTTATGCGCGAATACCCTCTGAAAGGACATGCCTAGGAAGGAGTCTATATGTTTCAAGAGAAACAGCTTTTAGCTTTTGGGTTTTCTCGCTAAATTTCAGGGCATAACTCATTTTTGTAGAAAAATATACAACATCTACCTTTTGACAGAATATTTTTTAAATTTCTTTGTTAAATAATTAAACCCTAAATTCCTTTTACTGATTTATATTCTTGTCTTTATTTGGTGTTGCATTTATTTAGTATTCCTTAAAAATAAAAGAGTGGTTTCTTTTTTTAACTAAATTGATATAGAAAATCTTTGAATATAAAATAAAATTTCTTTATAAAACAAATTTATAAAATATAAAGATCAGGCGTATAAATCGTGAGTTAAACATCGTACATGAACATTTTAAGAATTTTATAAGAATATTTTTAAGTTTTCTTTGTTAAACTTCCTCTGTTAATGCTTTCTAAGATTATAAACATTTTCTTAAGAACATATTTAAGTTTTCTTGGGTAAAGTATTCTTTATTTAAATATTTTCCACTCCCCAATCACTATATATAATATTTTCATGTTTTCCATTAATCCCTGCACATTTCTCTCTTTTTTAAAATAACAAATCAATAGATTTTACAGTCGTGCCTTGGCATGGATTGCACTATTTTTTTTTGTTGTTGTTGGCAAAGGATGAGGACTGGGTCAAGTGGGTGTGGAATGGATGCAAAATGTGCAATGTGGGGCAGGATGGGCGGTGCAAGGTGCAATGTGGCAGGGTGGGCGGTGCATGGTGGGCGGTTACAGTGCAGCTGGTAGCTGTAGCTGTTAATTACCACTGCAATGGGGCGAGCGTTTAATGCAACGCCATTTTGTACGTGCCGTGCATAAAGTGGCCAAGCCCGGCAATTGGCAATTAATTGACCCACGACGAGCCACCCACGAACCATTATCCCCTAGAGTCTCACACCCCAATCTCCCACCCTTTTATACCCGAGTAAAATTCCTAGAAAAAATAACACATATAACCTTAAATCGGGGCAGGTGTCACGTTCAATATAAGTTGTGATAATTGTAAAACAAGCAAACTTATTTACTTATTTATAATACTCTTTAGAAAACTCTATTTACTCTGAATTTTATATAATAAAATATGAATAAAATATAAATAAAAACTCACTTGAAGGTGTCTCGGCTAAAGTTCTTGAATATATTGCATTCGGGATGCTCCAGCAGGCGGAAGGCTATCGAACAGTGATGGTTCTCCAGCGGCGAGATGTCATTGTATCTGCAAAATGTCACACAAAAATTGTTGTGATATATTAAGGAATAACTTAATGAAAATAAAAAAAAATCGAAGAGAACAAAACGCACCTGAGTGCCAGCTCAGTGCGGGCATTGATCTGGTAAATATTGTTATAGCCGGGATGATCAAGATCGTGGCAAATGCAGGACACCAGCAGGATGAGACACTCCAGATCGCCCAGGCGGCTCAGTAAATTCGCCTGACGCGTTATGGCATACATCTGTAAAGAGCAGGAAGGATTGTGAATTAATTTCTATTGTATTAATTAATTATTAAATATAATACGTATTATTAATTAAATAAAATAGAAAATATATAAAAAACAAACCTCATGCCTGATAGTAAAAGGCCCTACTACAGAGGTATGGTATGGGCATGCCTTACTCCCAATTTAACGAACTTTATTATCAACTACCTCTTGGTTTCCTTAAACATTTATTTATTATTTAATTGAAATAATTATTTAAGTCACTTATAATATATAATATGTATAATATATGTATAAGCGCCACTGTAAAACATCGTAGGAAATGCATGAACCCTTTAGGGTTTTATGTGAAAATTATAACAATATTATTGGGTGCATAACCTCAAACGTAGATAGCTTAACTAAACTAAAAACTTAAATTTTAACTAACTTAGTACGCATGTAAGAAAATATTCAGGCAGCACGCCAGCAGTTTATTTCCTCGCAAACCTTTTCCATTTAGTAAAGTAGTATTTAGTAGTAAGTACACTTAACACCTAACCCTAACAAGCACGTGCTTGCTGTTGCAAAAGCCACTTGAGTGTTCAGACCATAGTTCTCAACTTCCAAGAGAATAAAATATTTGTTTTCTCAAACTATTTATTCTGTCAACTCAAATTTATGTTACACAAAAAGTTTTCTTTTATTAACAATGACTTCACTTGTCCCTTGGATAATTTATCCCTTTACTTTGCTTCATTTTCTACTGCGTACGTACGTATGTATATATAATATATAGATATTTTTGTAAATTGTATCTCACGGATGGATGCATCGCATCAACTGACGTTTAGCTGGCATCGATCTAACCATTTAGCTCAACGCAGGCAATTAGGGTTGGCAGTTGGCAGTTGGCAGTAACGTTTAAACTTAGCCGACAAGCGGATGAAAACTTTAAGCTCGCCGCCCTGATAATTTTTCCAACCATTTTTTCTTTCTTTCCTTTCGACTTTCCACCCGTGGTTTGTCTAGTTTTTCCTTATATTTATACAGCAGGTACGCTTTAAGAGGGCAAATGCTATTTAATTTATTTAAAATGAAGTCCTCTAGCAAATATTTAGTGGACTTTTTCTTGTTCACTAAGAAGAAATAGTATTTACGGAATCTATTTGATATATATACTATATATATTTCTATCAATGTTTGCTTATCTTTGATCTGATCTAGCTGCCTGTAGTCCTTAGTGCTCCTTTTGTACTTTTTACTTTTACTTTCTGCGTGCCAACTTAATTTGTCTGCCGCAAGTCCTTTGCAATAACGAGTGGCAGGACCACCAGCCACACTTATATCCCTGGTTCGTTTTTTGTATTTTTTTTTATTTTTGGTTCTGCAAAGGATTCCCCTTAAGGAATTTCAACAGCGTTCAATTGAAGCGAAGCTCTTTGGTAAAGCAGCGCAAACTTTGCTCAGCTCTTGGCACTAAAGTTGCACAAAAAAAAAACTGCAGTGATGGTGGTGGCTTCCAGGATTACGATGGTTAGAAATATCGAAACGTTAGAACTATTCAACGGAAATATTTTTAACGATTATTCTCAGGTGTCAATCGATAGTTAATTGATCTTTTGACTTGAGAATGATTAAAAGTATATCAATTGCACATTGTAATAATAATAAATTTATTTCGATTAATTATCGATAATTTAATTATGAAAGCCGCTTTAAATATTTATAAAATTTATTTCGATTAATTATCGATATTTTAAATATGAAATTTCTACGATACTTTTTTTAATTCTTTCAATAGTTCTTTTAATAATTTTTAGCTATGTTTTTTATATATCTTTGAATATTTCTTTTGATATTTCTTTCGATATTTATTTTTTAGCTATTTCTTTCGATTTTTTTTTTAGCTA